>JBBPLR010000002.1:0-129758 GCA_038089915.1 Sutorius australiensis
GGAATTCAGAAGGTTCCCTGAGATCACGACATTCCCATTTCTTCATGAATGTGGCCTTAAGCTTATCTACGAGTGCTTTATTAGGTCCACAGAAAAGGGCATCGTCTACGTAGATAATTGCAAGGACAATATCATTTCCTTTGTGGTAAATGAATAGGCCGGCATCTGTTTTTAATTGCTCGAAGCCCATTTCCTTCATTGACTGATCTAATGATTTCCACCAAGCTAGTGCTGCTTGTTTGAGCCCCATAAAGAGCACGGAGTAGTCGAAGGACTTTGCCTTTGAGGTGAGGGGGCAAGAAACCCTCAGGAAACTCCATGTAGAGTTCCTTGTCAAGTTTTCCATATAGAAATGCAGATCTGACGTCAAGACCGGTAATGTACCAGCCATTCAGTGCAGACAGGGCGAGAATGGTTCGCACCGTTTCATACCATACTACTGAGGAAAATATCTCATCAAAGTCAATTCCTTCAACTTGAGAGAATCCTTTAGCAACGAGCTGTGCTTTTTTGCGTCCGTCTGTTTTTACATCGAAGACCCAGTGATTCTTTATCGTCTTACGGTTCAAGGGACGATCAACGATCTCGTAGACCTTTTGGTCTTTTAGGATTTGTAGTTCATCCTCACATGCTTTGTGTTATGACTCGCCCCTTTTCTTTTCTTACTTAACGCGTTCCCACGAACTTTATTCCTTTTCCAAGCACTGACATAATCATTCCATAACATTCCATGTCTTTCCACTTGCTCAGTCAGCGCTTGTTCCGTCACGTTCCATGACATTCCATGTAGAATACCTTTTCTGGCATACTGCCATTTACGGTATTTGTCTCTATTTGGCTCCCTTAGGTATATATACCCGGCCCAGCCATGTATATTCCCTAAGTAGTTTCTCCCTTCTACTCTCACCACCACTCGAGTACACCTCTACCAATCTACCGCTTTTCTCTTGACTCTCTCGCTCGACCTTAAGTGAACCTTAAGTGTCTTACCTCGAACTCGACCTACACTTCGTGTAGTGTCATTACCTTGACTGGGCTTGAGACCGTCGTCTCAACCCTTGACCCTGACTTGGACCTGAGCTCATCACTCTCATCCCCTCCTCATCATTGGACCGTCCATCCACCTCCTCGAAACCTCGAAGGGCTACACCCGACCCTACCCGGGCCAGGTGTAACACTTTGTGCCACAAGGCTTGCTCAGCAGGAGGGAGTTTCAGGATGTCCTTGAAGGACCAATCGCGATAGTTTGTTGCGAGATTAAAGTCTAAGGGGACTGCCGTGGCACATAGGTATTTCAGCAGTCTGTCTCCCCCTTCCCTGGTGATCCGCTCAACATCATTTTCCAAGGGAGTTGGTGATGGAGGGAGAGCACCGGGGATGTCCGGTGTTGTGGGTTCTGGTAGCTGTGAGGAGGAGGGCTGATTGACCATTTCGCGCCATCGAGAAATGCGGTCAACGTCCTGTACCTGTTGAACAGGGTTGGTTCTTTCACCATATATATTGCCAGGACGAAAAGTCAACTGGCGTATTTGTTTGGAACAGCATGGTAGAGCAGGAGGTGCCGCCGGAGGGCGAGGTGCTCTTGGTGGTGTGATCGGTGGAGGTGGAGCAGGCTCTACTTCACTTTCCAATCCCAAGGAACTTTGGGCTAGATCTTCAGCCTTTAGTTCTCTAGATTGTTCCGATTGAGGAGGTGAAGACCATGTGCGGTGAGATTTATTCGGTGTTGGCACACGTGGGGGACTTGCATATCTCTGAGGACGTGCCGACTTCCCAGGGTTTGGGGGAGGCGCATCGCTTCCATCGTCAATATCTCCCATATCAGAGCTATCAGAGTCGGCTTGAGGTCTGTGATGCTCTTTGGGATGTGGTGGTGGATTCCCATGTTGGCGACTTATTGGCTGGTGAGGCCGAGCACCAGGGCACTTTGGGAACAGGTGTTCATCAAAGATTGCATGTGCTGAGGTAAATATGGCATTATTCGGTCTCATAAAGATCCAATTAGAATCAGACCCAGGAGCCACCCCAATATAAATCATTAGCTGCGATTTGGGCTGCAGCTTGCCTGAGTGTATCTCATCGGCAAGGTGTACATAGGCACCACATCCAAAGACGCGGAGGTGTCCTACCGATGGTAGAGTGCGATATAGCAACTCATAGGGAGTTTTCCAGTTTAGGCGCGCTAGTGGTGTTCTATTATAGATGTGCGCTGCTTGATTAACTGAAAATTCCCAATACGAATCAGGGAGGCAAGTGTGAAGATGCATCGCCTGTGATTTATCAGACAGAGTCCATATGAAGCGTTCAGCATGCCCATTTTGCTGATGAGCATAGGGGGCCGATTGCAACATGTTGATGCCATTGTCGGCAAGGTAGTCTTTGAAGGCTTGTGATTTGAATTCTCCGCCTGCATCAGAGTGGAAGCCTTTAATAACAGCATTGTGCTGTGTCCGAACCATGGCCACGAATTGTTTAAAGGCGCGGAGCGCCTGGTCTTTTGATTTTAAGAGGGTGACCCACCCAAAGGAAGTAAAATTGTCAAAGAAGACGATGGCATACTTATATTTGTGGTATGACGCTACTTCATAGGACTTTAAGTCCGAATGAATAAGTTCAAAGGGAGTGGTTGCACGCTTCTCACTTTGAGGAAATGATCGGTTGGGCTGTTTTCCAAGCTCACAACTGGGGCAGAGAGATGCTTTTTCAGGCATTTTTATCTCTGGGAAATCTAATATGTGCTTTTGTGCGGCTTTAAGCACGTCACAAGAAGCGTGTCCAAGTCGCCTGTGGATGACATCGAAGTCAATGGCGTTAAGTGAACTGGCAGTTTGACAAAGCTGCTGCCTGACAGCTGGTGCATGTATCCAGTATATTGTGTTGTTATACTGGTGGAAGGAGAGGATGACACGCTTCATCTTCCTGTGATAGAGGTCAATATGACCAAAGTAGTTTCGCAGCTGTACAGCACGATCTTTCAGCAATAACCCCATTGATATAAGGTTTCTGTTGCATGAGGGCATGTAGATCACCGGTGATAGTTGTACAGGGTGACCGTCATATTCAATGATGATTGTGCCTTCACCCATAATGGGGGCTTCCCCAGAGGTGACAGCGCAACTTCTGGGTTCTGAGTATGGTACATACTTGACAAAATTGTCGAGGTTTGATGTATAATGTGCTGAAGCACCTGAGTCGAGGATCCAATGATTCCTGTATTCATCGTTCTCTTTCGATTTTCCCTTGCATGTCACACAATTAGCTTGGTGAGAAGTGGACACATTCATTGCTTCACTATTTACTACATATGAGCTGTCTAACTCTAATAGTCTATGTAAGAACTGTTGATAGAGTTCAGCATCATTTGGTAGAGATGTGAGATGAAGGACGTACGCATCGTAGTCCATATTGTCCGCTGGATTTAGGTAATCCACATCATTGAAGCCGTGTTCCCTGTAGAATTCGTCGATCCACGGGTCCTGTTCACCTCCTAGGGAGACAGAGTCTTCAGCATCCATGTCTGCAGGCGCTATTGCTGCAGAATTGAAATCGTCATCCTCATCCATTTCAAAGGAGAGGGCAGGAGCTGGGGCGCACAGCTAGAGGTGTTATGGGTGTGGGAGGAGAAATGGTGGGAGGCGGCGTGGTAATACGCTCTGCCAGTGGTGGTCTTTCTCTGAAGAGGTGGATCGGAGAGAGTGGAGGAGGGAGGACTTCTATGTCTTCGCTCAGCACGTGTCTATGGCGGCGGCGAGGGAGAGAGATAGTTGGCCTGTGCGAGCTGTACTCGAGGCCACGGTTTGCAACTTCGTCCATGTTGTGGACAGTTTGGATGGAGGGCGGAATGCCCATGCGAGAGAGGAGGTCCAGGGAGTTCTGGACCTGTGGGAACGCGGGTGGACCATAATGGGCCGCACCAGGCGTGTGCGAGAGCAGGCGGGGGTCGATGGCGGATGAGGTAAAGGTGGGCGAGGGCAGTGAGATGGTGGTTTGGTCACCAGGCATGTAGGAAGGGGGGTGGAGGCCGGAGGCAAAGGCAAATGAGGCTTGCGCCTCAGTGGTTTTCGTGGCATGCTTCTCCTTGTGTTCCTTTTGTTTTTTCTCCCCTTCTTTGGAGCATTTGCCATGGCAATTCTTCTTCTCGCCGCTACCCGAGTTACCATTGTTGCTCCCAGAGGGAGCGCCTTGTTGGAACTGCTGTCCCTGCTGCTGACCACCTTGCTGCTGTTGGCAGAATTTCGGGTCCGCGGGCCCTTTGTGCTTAACAGCACTTACTTTATTGGCCTGATGGCCATTGTTGGATGAATTCTTTTGTCCCTTAGCGGGACATTGAGAGACGTGCTTGATCCAGGCCATGGTGACAAGCTTCTCATACTCCGAAATGGTGGGCGTCTTCTGGATGAGTGGGAGAGAGAGCGGTGTGGGTGATAAAGATCAGGTGGGTGTGAGGTAGGGCGAGTATGTTCGTCCCTGGGGTTCTGAAGGTAAGGTTGGGTGATGAAAAGGGTTTGCTGAGACTGCCTGCAGCGCTGGAAAGAGGTCCGGAGGACTAGAAAGAAGAGGATGGTGTTACAACTGTTGTTGACCCCTATCTTTTTCCTCGTCGAGCTCGTCGACTTCCTCATCCTCGAGGCTCTCGTCTTCATCTCTCTCCTCGCTCTCATCCAGTACTATACTGGACAGTCCTCCTCGACTCCCTCTCCTGACCCACCTCATCGTCCTCGTTGTCGGAACCACTCACCCGAGACACCTCCCGGACCTCCCATGTGACAGCCTGTCACATGACCCCTCACGTGACTCATCACACGACCTCTCACATGACTCCTCACCTGACCTCCATGTGATTCCTCATCATCTGACCTCACATGTGACACCTTGATCCCCTGACACCTCGGTCCCTTGTCACCTCAGTCCCTTGTCACCTCGATCCCTCATCACCTCGGTCCCTTGTCACCTCGGCCTCCTGATCCTATGCCACTCCACCTGTCGTGGATCTTCCCTAGATCTTCCCTAGATCTTCCCTAGATCTTCCCCAGATCGTCCCCAGATCTTCCCTGGATCCTCCCCGGATCTTCCCTTGATTATCCCTAGATTTCCCCTGGATCTACCCAATCCCATCTCATCTATGAAAACCCTTGAACTCTGATCAGGACCTCATTCCGAACCCTTGTTCCTCTTTCGCTCCTGATCCTCGTCTTATCTTGACACTTCATTAGTCTTACCCTGAATCCTTCAGATCTCCGTGATCCCTTCCAAGTACCATTCTTGACTTTACCCTTGACCCAGGTTACCTGCTATGGTAACTTCCTTTATATATCACTTGGTCCGTGCACCACTCCTGTGTATATATAAAGCCCAGTAGAACTACCTTGTACTTTAACTTCGCTCTACCTTTATCAACACCTCCACTGGTAGTGGGCCTCCTCTGTACTTTGTCCTAGTACTCTCAATCCACACTTTCCCCCAAACCTTCACTGGTATCTAGCCCAGTAACCTTTGTGATCCTCTGGTATCAAGCCCAGATCCTTCACCAGGTAACCAGCCCTGGTTGTCTTGTCACTGCAAGGTCCACCCAGGAGGTTTAAGGTCTACGCCTAGGGCCTACCCGGCACTAGCCATAACAGATGGCTGAAAACCCAAAAATCCGGACTAGAAGGAGGAAATTATTCCGGATGAGAATGAGGTCCGGAGGATGACTCTGCTGATGCGAATAGACTCAGAGATGATAGGAAAGAGTGCACAGATGGTTCGATTCTTTTTTTCTGGAAGTACCAGTACAGAATTTATAGTCCGGGTATACCCAAGACTGTAACCAAGGAAGTGACAGGTACATGTGGTACGTGCCTAAACACACCGGAAAGTGTTCCAGATGTCAATGATAAGTATAAATGCATATGCACAAACAAGATAAGGTAAATCCGAATAGAAATATACATATTCCAGATCGAAATGAAGGTTTTCCAGAGTGGATAAGTGATATCCGGAGCGGATAAAGTGATATCTGGAGCGGATAAAGTGATTTCCGGAGCAGATAAAGTGATTTGAAGTCCGGAAAAGTATAGGATCACTTCGGAACAGAGGGAACTGGACACTGGACATTTTCGGAATACCTAGAACACTAGAAAATAGTGGTTTATGAACATAGAGAGCGATGGCTCTCTACAGCGGTGTAGAATGTAAAGGTCAGGTGGGTGCGAGGTAGGGTGGATATGTCCGTCCCTGGGGTTCTGAGGGTAAGGCTGTGTGTTGAAAAGGGTTTGCTACGATGAATAGTGTTTTTAGGAAGCAAATCCGGCCAAGAACGACGACCAGAAGAGTTCCGGGAAAAAGAGGGCGAATTTCCGGAGGAGAACGAAGTCCGGATGAGAGCGATATGAGAGCAAAGTGGTCCGGATAACGAGTATATCCGAGCGTGATCAATGCTGAGCGACTTAGAATGAAATCCGAGTGATTTCGTGTGTGAAGAGAGACTTAGTTGTTCAAAACTAGCCATCCTACAGACTTTATAGTCCGGGTATGCCCGTGATTGTAGCTATAGAGACAGCGTAGCACATGTAAAGTAACCAAAAAGGGGTGTCGAAACACATAAGAATGTCCGCAAAGGACGAAGTAATAGTCCGACTGGTTTCAAAGCGAAAACCACTAGTCCGAACCCTGGAAAGGTATCCGCATCGCGTCCGGAAGGAATCCAGACCGACCAGATAAGCGGAAAACATCAGAAAGAGGTCCGGACACGTACCAAGTGTATAAGGTTGCCCGGATACTCCTCGGATGGACTTGGGACAACGGATGGACGCTTGAGGAATGCTGTAAAAACCCAGGATACGAACCTAGAGAGTTGTAGCTCTCTACAGCGGGTCGTTGGTTTGATTGATGGAGGCGGTGGTGGCGGCCTGGACGACGTGTTCGGCATACTTGGGTATCTTGGTGAGGACGAGCATCTCCATAATCTTTTCGGAGAGTTTATAGTCGAGCTCAGAGAGTTGACCGATATGCGACTGAAGCTTGGAGAACGAGTTGGCGGGATGATTATTGTCGGGAATGACGAGCACAATGAGCTGTTTAAATTCTAGGTAGGCGGATGTGTGCATTGATATTTCGAATCTGTCCTTTAAGTGCTCCCAAAGAGAGACGGCGGTCTCATCTTCTGAGCAAGGAGGGAGTAGATTCTTTTCAACACAGAGACGAATCGCACCAATTGCCTTGTCATCTGCATCGTCCCAGTTATCCCATCTGGTTATCTCTGCTTCAGTAGGATGATTGGCATCAGCGAAGACAGGAGTCGAGCGAACCATGGAGAATTGCCAGATACCTGCAAATCTGAGGTAAGACTGCATGGCGTCCGCCCAAGCACGATAGTTTGATCCGTTGAGGACCGGAACTGAAGAGGCGAGGTTGTTAGAGGACATAGTTTGAGGTCTATGGGTATGAAGTTATTAGCCTGATCCGAAGACATGAAAATGAGGAGGGAAAAGGGAGCGAGTAATCGCATCGTAAACATTCAGGGACCCAGCCTAAGGGAGACATAGTCTCCTCTTATCCTAAGTATGAATGTGCATGCCTCAGCGGTGCATATAGCACACAGAAGAGGTGCTGAGCGAGGTACTCGCATCAAGCACACTAGGTAGAAGGAGTTGAGGGAGCGAGTGATCGCATCACCTCACCACCAAGTGGTTTACTCTGGTTAGAAACATTGAGTGTATAAAACGCATCAAAATGTTGCCCATCGGGGCTCATAACCTGTTGAAAGACACAGCCAGGGCGCTGACAGTAGACAGGGCCCTGCTGGTGCCGAGGGCAGAGATAACTGAACTCAGAGCATTAGCACTTACATGGAGAAGACGTTGAGACTTCGAGATGGTGGTGGTTCGAGGTTAAGAAGAATTGAAACTCCTGTTTATTCTCAGCTGTGGCTGAGAGAACTATATAGTGTACAACGATATTGCTTATCTAATACTACCTAATACAGTTTGGTAGTTGAATACGCTACACTTTCAACATATAGCATATAAATATAATACATTTAAATACAATACTTTGAGAAGTAGTCTCTGATTGAACAGGCATATCTGTTGCAGCCATTGCAGTAGCATAATAATCAAACTATATATTCTAAGTAAAGACTATCAGAGTATAATAAATCTCACTTACAGTTCTCTCAAAAGCTTTCATTCCCTTCTCATAATATGCTGATTGTAAATTTCATTGAGGCTGCAAATGAGGAAAGTAACTATGTGGTCACTCACAACATGATCCAAACACGGAGGCAGGTTCAAGGTTTGAACTAGTTCTGAACTAGCTCTCTAGTATCTGACAAGACCTGAACCTGAACCTAATGCCTTAGGCCTGAACCTGAACCTGAACTGAACTTTGGCAGTGAAACAACCCAAAACCTAGGAGGCATAATAACCCCTGAGTCATTGATAACTAGATCTGTGTCAGATATCTACTGTCTAGGTAGAAGAGTGGGACTTTATGAGTCAAGGGCAGTAGTAGGCCTGTGAGCTCGCCTGAAGCTTTGGGGAAGACTTCAAGGTGAACTAGACTGGAGGATGTCCAGCTAGTCACCTTGCTTTATATACTGTCTACTCTATGTACACCTGTGTACTGTAGATCTAATAGATATACTAATAGTCCGTATGATAAATAGTAAATCGGAAGATACAGTCTAAGGGTTAATAAATAGGGATGGAAGAGGGTATAACATGCATGCAACACATGTAGAATGGAAGTATACACATAGCCATCGAGGTGATATGGAATGGAAGTGAGTACATGCGCATAGTGCATGCGATCGTGGTTAGGGGGTATTAACCCCTGAGCATATGTGTGAGATTGGATTGTAGATCCAATCGTGAACTCTATAATAATGTAAATGAGCATATACAATACCTTGTGAAGTGTGTATAATCAGTAGGGCTAGCCTAGACTGATAAGATAAGATCGCAGGACATAGTAACTGGATCGTATCGAGCGTCTAGTGGTACTAGTGGTCCTATAGATCCTAGTAAAGTGTAACATCAAGCTACTAGTTGTGAGCACAGTTGAGCACTAGATTGTGCAAGAATAGGGGTTAAAATGTAGACCTGTAATAGGCAGCCCTACCTGTCTTTGACCTAATGCTGCCTGTACTCAACACATACATTTCTGCATGCTACAATGAATTAGGCTGGCCAGAAGTGGAGTGTACAGCCATCCTAGAGTGCATTCAACAGTGTGAGGATGTGGATGCTGCTCTACAGACTACAGGCATGGAATGATGCTGGCCTACAGGATGATGTTGAGCCCTGCCTTTTGCCTGGGCTGAAGGATCTTCTGGAAACTGAGGATGGTTATATGGGTGGGGTGGCAAGTGGTTTGGGTCTGTGTAAGTGCCCATCTTGAGTAATTTTTATTTGCTCACTTTGTCACAGAAGCTGAGCATTTAGTTGCACTTGATGCACTTGATCATGAAGATGAGCCTGACATCAAGGATGGTTTTGATGCTCAGCCTCCACTTTTGATTGGCAGCTTTTCATCTGACAAGGTTGACAAGGTTGATGAAGTTGATGAAAGCTTATAATTGGTTTGTATCACTAGCATACTGTATTTCTTGATGGTGGTGTTGGATGAATTGCAATAGTGGTGACTAAGTGTGGGTGATTGGTGTCCCTCCAAAATTTAATCAGCAGCCATCAAATTCTGGCTATAGTTGAAGCATAAACATCCAGCTTTCCATATGCGAGTGCCGGATGTTGAATCGCCCTTGATTTGTCATCAAGAATGTCCACTGCAAAGCTCACGAAGCGCCAGAAGAAAAGTGTCGCCTTTCGAGGACGAAAACAGGGCAACAGCAAGCACAGATCACTCGGCACCAACACTGGCAGTGTGGAGCACGAAATTGATGTCCCTAATCTCGAAGATCAGGTTTTTGTTGATGCTACGCAAGGCCAGCAAAGCCGTCAAGTCAGTACAGAGAATTTGGTCGGGAAAGGGAAAGCACGAGGGGAAGGAAAGGGAACAGAACGGCAGGTGGTGGTGGCAGCAAAGGAAAGAAAGCGGAAAGTTAGTGAAGAAGAAAAGGGAGCGTTTGGAGAGTCAGTCGAACCAAAACCGAAGCGAAGGAGAAGGTCTCCCGGGAGCCCTCTCGTCAGTGTGGAACAATCTGTAGAGGAGATGGTGACAGAGGGCGAAAGGACGAAGCAGAGGTTCATTCTTTTTCTTGGTATGATATCCCTTGTTCGGACCTCAGAGTTCAAGGACTCACTGTTCTCCTCACTCCTTTGTCAGGCAATCTCAAATATACCACGACTCCTGAAACTATACGGACACATTTCTCGGTCTGTGGTATGTACCATTGTGAGTTTGTTGAGCTGGATGTTGACATTTTGAAAAGTTCCACCACCCATTGTACGACTGCTAACGCTCAAATCATCAACGAAATCACCCAAATCTATCGTTAAATCCAAAGGTTGCGCGTTCTTGGAGTTTCAACATCGCGGAGCGCTCCAGCAAGGGCTCAAACTTCATCATTCGACAATTGATGGACGTCAGATCAACGTCGAACTGACCACCGGTGGGGGTGGAAAAGGCTTAACCCGCATGGAGAAGATCAAAGAGCGTAACAAAGCCTTGCAAGGACAAAGGGTATGTTCTGACGATTTGATCGCCTTGGCACAACTTATCCGACTCTTGTAGAGGAAACGGCAAGATCCCAAGGCGGATGCACAATCAAATGGTACACAGCGGTTCTCGACAACATCTGGTGCAGAGCAAGCCCCCACTCACAAGCGGACTTGGACAACTGGTGATGTCGAAGAAAAACAGACCCGCCGAGGCGGCCGCAAGCATCAGAGTGGCTCGAAAAGACGAGGGATCCCGATCAAAGCTTTCCGGACGGGTGTGAATGCGATACCAATAGGATAGACTGCGTACGATCGTCAGTGCCGTTATCTTTTGTATGCAGGGAATTAGTCCAATAGATAGTGGCATGGCACCCTACATCTGCCTTATGAGACAAGAATAAATACAAGGAACTACGAGGACCGTCAGCCAAAATCACGCAGAAAGCTGAAAAGGTAACGCACAAAAACGATCAACACTCCGAAGACCTTGAGCATCAGCCACCGATTACTAGATATGCTGGCGTAGTATTTGAGTAATTCCCGTTGAGCCCCACTGACATTGGACGCGATATCTATTGTATCAGCATCGATGCGCTGCACTGTTTCACGCTGTTCTGCAACCATATGCGCCAGTTGAGTGAATATTTGGCCCAGCTCCGCTATTGTAGATTCAATCGACTCAATTGCCGTCGATCGCGATTGGATGTATGAATCCTGTGACGGTGGACATGAGTCTGGGAGAAAGGGACTGACATTCCATACCTGTTGTTCAACTAATTGCATCTGCGAGAAGGCACTGCTTCCACCGTGAGCTGCTATTCCACCCTCAGCAGCGTCCAAGTCCATAGCCAGAACATCGCTGTTCTGGGTCGGTCTTCCCTTGCCCGGGCGACCTCCACTACCGTCGCCCATCGGATCGTGCTTTCCATTCAACAAAAGCGAATCTGAAAACGACTGGTCGGACGTGAGAGATAGCGACTGTTGTTAGTATACTTACTTTGAGGGGCCTGGTGAGCTGCTGCGGCTGTGGAGTACATGAACTGCTCTGTGCGGTCCTTTGACTCTTTCATGTTCTACTCGCCCAGTTAGGCGAAGCGTTGAGCGTAGTCAAAAATTACTCGCCTGGGTTCTGACTTCGAGTACATCCTTGAAACTCATGCTAGTATTGGCGAGCTTGCTCTGCAACATCATAACGATGTTGTGATTATGTTCATCGATTTGTTTCCCCTCTGTGGACCTTGAACTGGCCTGGGCATTGTGTTGCTTAAGGAATGATTGTAGAGCAGCTATCTGTCTGTTTATGTTCGCTATGTCTTGCTTGATAATGTAGGTGAGTTCCTGGACGAGTTCAGGTAGGAGATATTGATATTAAGTCCTTGTACTTGGATACAGGATGCATGGAGAAGACACGTACACTGATCTCCACAGGACGATCGTCGAATAATGTTTTCCGCTTCGCGACTAGAAAAAGGAATTCGTGAAGGAACCGGCGAGAACCACAAGACGACAACGTACGGTGTGCGAGCTTTCCAAGCTTAATGGTGGTGCTGCTAATGTCTTTGCCGATGTCCGAAGCCATTCGCGAAAACTCGGTCTTGGGGATACCCTTGGTATGGCGCTGTCGCAGACGTTGTACCTCTGCAGTTCTCGCAGGTAGAGCAGACCTGTTTCGAATAGAGTCGACGCAAGTGCGGAATTCGTTCGTTCTGTTCTGGATTGCCATGTTGAAAGTGAAGTGTATCTAGGAAAAGGTATTAAACATCTGGCGGGTATAAGACTCGGTGACACGAATTCAACAGCCTCCTCTCCACTCCGGCGCG
Organism: Sutorius australiensis; assembly: GCA_038089915.1. NCBI lineage: Eukaryota > Fungi > Basidiomycota > Agaricomycetes > Boletales > Boletaceae > Sutorius > Sutorius australiensis. The sequence continues at coordinate 12,422 of JBBPLR010000002.1, forward strand.
GGGACCGGTCACGCCGTCCGTCCGGCGCCGGGGGATCCGGCCGACCTGACATGTGCCATGCAAGACTTCCATACATTCCGTACATGTTTAGCCTCCTCCGGCACTCTGCTACATACTGGCAGATCCCTTCGGTACACCACCTTTGCTTAACGTCCACCAGGCCTCTTTTCTCCCCTCCACCGGTCTGCGACATCCGTTTGCGTTCCTTGTCGACACACCCCGTCACTGCGAAAATAGTCATGCCCTTGTCTCCGACACCAAAATCCAAAATCCTCGTTTTCGGCGCGGGCAACTTTGGTAGCTGTCTCGCAGACCATCTTGGTGATTGTGATCATGAAGTCTATATCTGGTCCCGACATGCTAGCTTCGTTGAACATTTTAACGTACACCACCGTAACCCGAGCTACTTAAAGGACCATGTCTTCTCGAGTAATATTTGCGCTGTCGGACCAAAGATCCCAGATAAAGAGACGATCCACCAAATGGATGTGGTCCTGTTCGCGATCCCGACCCAAGGACTCAGGTAAGAGTTGTGTATCGTTTCCCCTAGGTCATCTTATTCCCGTGTGGTTCACTGTCAGGGAAACATTGATCAAACTTCGGACAAGCCTGATTGGAGAGAAACTACCCCTAATGATTTTTGTGAACAAAGGTATAGAGACGGACACGCATGCGCTAACCCTCGAGATCATCGCGGATACCTGTGGAAGTGATGTCGCGCGAGCAGCCACATTTATTGTGGGTCAACGTAAGACATAATAGGAATTACAAAAACTCACATCATACAGTCGGGCCCCTCTTTTGCTGCGGAGAGTTAGTACCTCGATGCAGCTTTACTTAGGTTCCGCTAACACGCCGGGTTAGTTGTTCGCAGGCAACCGACTTCTGTCTCGGTTGCCTCGTTGACTGAATCGCAGGCCCAAAAAGCATCGCAGGTGTTCCATCAACCATGGTTTCGGTGGTAAGGCTTGCTTACAAGTGTAAGGATGGCATCCTCTCATCTGATGTTCTTGTAGTTACACGGGCGGTGATCCGATAGGACTAGAGTTGGCTGGCGCCCTCAAGAACGTTTACGCCATCGCGGCCGGGATGGCTGATGGCCTGGGTTTTGAGAACAACACGAGAGCAAGTGAGCTGGACCACATCTCGACCGAGAATGGTTGATGAAGATTTGTAGGTCTCATTACTCGGGGATTAGCTGAGATGACACGGATAGGCACGGCGTATGGTGCATCTCCGTTGACGTTCCTGGGTCTCGCTGGTGTGGGAGACCTTTTCCTCACGTGCAGTTCCCCGACCAGCCGAAACTACACGGTCGGATATCGATTGGGGAAGGGAGAGGCACTGGAAGACATTATTAACACACTTGGAAGTGTGGCCGAGGGGGTAACGACGGCAAAGGGTCTCAAGAAGATTATCGATGAGATGAACGTGTCTGCTCCTATAGCGAACGGGGTGAGTGGCGGAATTTACCGAGTGCCTTGGGTTCTCAACCGAGTTGCAAAAATCCCTCGGGGTGTTCCACGTGATAGATTTATGAGGCCTTGTACGAAGGTATGGTGTTCCGCCTAGCTTAGCGTTACACATCGGCTGAACTCGGAGCGCTGGTTGCAATAGGCAAGGACGTCAAAATTGGGGTACAGGAATTGATGAACCGGCCACCTTCGCGAGAGCTGGATCTGCCGAAAAAGACTGGTGAACACGCAAAGCGGCTGTTGCGGAAGCTTGGGATTGAGCCTATGTAGTTTGAATACAAGCCAGATCAGTGCGTCCACTATACTATCCATGCCATGTCCGAATGCGGCATTTTGGCCCCGGTGCCTTGCCGTGACGGGAATCTTCCACGGCTGACATTACTAAGACCGCGCAAAGGCCATGCAGAAAGTCATCTCGGTGTGAACGCAGTCATGTTGCATCACAGTGATTTCACTGCACCGGCCGGTTTCGTATGCGCAGCGAAGAATGAGACCTCCCGCTGCTAGCTAACTAACCTGCGGCGCATCTCGCCGTGCTCTAGGCGAAACGTGTCGCTCTACTTCAAGCGTAAATTACATAAGAAAATCAAAACGAGTCATTTCTCACGGCCTTTTTTTTTTTTTTTTTTCATCCAGTCGCTCCCGAAGTCCGATCCCGAGTGACCAACACTTGTGTTTCTCTCTCCCTGTCTTTTTCTCAGTCTTCCCTTGTCTTTCTTCACTTTTTGTCTGTTACCATCGTCTCTACCGCGAAATGGTTTCGTCGCTCTGGAACGCTGCTTCTGAGGGGAATATTGACACCCTCCTCGATTTGCTCCACAACGCATCTCCTGCCGATATCGAGATCAGAGGTATGTCTTGCCCTACTTCATGTCCACCCTCCTCCCTGTGCTAATCACTATAGACCACACCGGTTCCACGCCTCTCCAGGAAGCGGCAAAGAATGGTCATCTTGACGTGGTCAAGGCACTCCTTGACAAAGGTTCGCTTGCGATCCTCGATCGTGTCGTGTGTGATTAATCGATCTCGTCGTCCTTTCCATCAGGTGCCGATCCCTCCTTCGCAATGACTCTTGGCTCCCCAGACACGTACACGACAAACCCTGAGATCATCGAACTACTTAAAAAGGCCTCGTCAAAAGGCTTGCCCCCTCACGACCATCCCTATCCACAGGACCCCCATGGTGATCCCTCAAAGAGGTTCTACCCCGTTCCCGTTCCCCCTTACGCCTACTATCCACATCTCCCTCCTGTACCATCTCTCCCTGATGGCTCACCTGCGTATTATCAGCCCCCTCCAATGTCACCTGGCGAGAACAGTGCATTCGGAAACCTCCCTCCCCCAGAAGTAGCTAGATTTATTCCTTGCAGGTATTATCCTGCTTGCCGCTATGGCTCCTCGTGCCTCTTTGCTCATCCCCAGGGTCCTTACTATCCCGGACCTCCCTCTGCTCCCGCCCAGTATACAACTCCTTATGACCCCATGACTCAGCACCAGTACACTCAAAACTATTATCCACCCCCTTCATTCCACCCACCTGCACCTGTTCCACCCCACATGAACCCCGTGTCACCACCGCCGCCAGTCCATACTCCTCCGCATCCACCTATGATTCCAACGCGAACTCCCTCAGACGCACTTTCCCCCGTTCAGACGCCCATCCAGGCCCCTTATGGACCAATCACACCTGCATCGCCATCTTATCCTCAAGCTGCGCACGCTCCTCTTCCCCTTTCCATTCCCACCCTTCCTCCGCCTCACCAGCCTGCGACTGCGCCTGGTCCCCAGTCCCCGCAGTCGATGTTTCCAAATGGACCTGTGTCCGCTCCCCCATTTGCAGTCCGTCAGGACCCCTCATCATATCCTCCACCTGGCTCACATGCGCACTCACCGTATGTTGAGGTCAATGGTGGGCCAAAGTCCCCAGTCCATCCTCAGGGAGAAAACTTTGGCCCCCATTCTACCTTCCGGCAGGGTATGAACCATAACCGCAGAGGCGGTGCGCGAAGAGGCTCTTTTGGCGGAAATCGAAAACCTGCATGCCTGTTCTACCCCTCTGGTAGGTGTAGAAACGGCGATGAATGCCGTTTCCCTCATGTCATCCCCGATGCACCCGCTCAACCTCAGTTGGGTTCACGGGGCTCTCGCGCGCGAGATGGTACGAATGATATCAGTACGATTGAAGAAAACTTTGCTACCATGCATGTACGAGATGTAAGTGATTATATACACTTTCGCTTATGGATTTTTCTGATCTCCACTAGGATGTCCAACCACGACGCAGTACAAATGGTACGACTAATTCAAGTCGCTCACAGTCCACAGATCCGGGCAGTCGGTCCAGAACCTTAAAGTCCAATGGCGCGCGGGTAGAGAAGAAACCCTTCGTTAAACAACGGGTCCCAAACGCAGACGAGTTTCCTGTTCTGGGTGGATCTTCGACCACATCGTCGAGGAGTTCCGTCAGTGGGGCCCCTGTGGCCAATGGACTAGCAGGTCCTACAGCTGCTCAAGTACTACAGGCCCCCCCTCCTTCCCGCAAGGACGTTCCAAGGGAATCCGGTACCCGTAGTGTCTCACCGGTCGAGCGTCACACAACAAACCAAACCGTAGGTATCACCAAGACCCTGGGGATGCACCATATTGATGGCCTCAATAGGATAACAAATTGATGGAGATAAATTCTGCTCAAACTAACGGTGCGACAGGCAGCATCGCGGCCAAACTACCCGTCTCTTTCGCTGCCGCGGCGACCGGAACCCCCGAGTCGGCGAAGGAGGTCTCTGTTTCTGCGTAAAGATGTCTGTGTTGTCCACATATATATCGCTTCGTCTTTTTTGTTTGGACTTGACTTCCCTTGGTTTGGTGTGCTCACTGCAGGTTTATTTATCGCTATCAGTTTTGTTCTTCTGCACATAAGCACGGCTGCTTCTTTCACAACGTTTTTCTTCTGCATCTGTTCGTTGGTGACTGTTTCTAGAGGTTTCTATTTGCCGTCTAACCTTGTTTGTCTCTTGCTGACCGGTACACATACTATTTACATCTACCATCAATTATTACTGTGACACTCCTGCCAACCATCACACTGTTCCTCCTTTTGCATAGCATACCATTATCGATTGCTTGTCTTGTGAGAGCGAAATACATGCTATTTCTATGTCATTCTTGTGGCAAATGTTTGAAAGTCATGCCCAGTGTTCTAACTGTCTGATCTCCACCCCGGTTACACTGATCACCCGGCCAATTTCATAGACGGGGACCCTCGGATCCTGCGTACGCAAGGCATTTAATGTGCTTTCACAGGTGTCCTTGCCAAGGACGACCACAAGACCGATACCCATGTTAAAGGTGCGTGCCATTTCCAAAGGTGCGACGCTACCTTCCTTCATCAAGTACCGAAACACTTCTGGTAGTTGCCAAGTTGATGCATCCACGTAACAGCCCAGCCCCTCCGGAAGAATCCGGGGAATGTTCTCGATGAAACCACCACCTGTTATGTGAGACATGGCTTTGATAAGACCTCTCTGAGCAACGGGGAGAACTTGTTTGATATAGATACGGGTCGGTTCGAGGATGTTTTGGCCCAGCGTTCGAGTCGCGTCCCAGGGACAGGGAGATGAATACGTCAGACCCGAAAGGGAGATGATCTTACGGACGAGAGAGAACCCGTTGGAGTGCAATCCAGAAGAGGCGATGCCGAGTAGTACATCACCCTCGATGACATTGCGCGGGAGAACCAACTCTCTCTCAACGACGCCAACGGCAAAACCTGCGAGATCGTAGTCCCCTAAGTGGAGGCTGGATCGAATCATTGCGGATCATTGTAGCACACAAATAACCCTTACCCTCCTCGTACATACCCGGCATCTCCGCCGTCTCGCCACCGATGAGAGTGCATCCAGCCTGTCGGCATCCATTGGCGATGCCTTTGATTACACTACTTGCAACAGGAACATCGAGCCTGCCGCAGCCGTAATAGTCGAGGAAATAGAGTGGTTCTGCGCCTTGTACCAGAAGGTCATTGACAGACATAGCCACTAAATCAATGCCTGCCATGCCTACTGAGAAGACAAGCATGAGGTCACAGCTGAGGACTCACCTGCCAGATCATGGATACCTGTTTCGATGGCGATGCGGAGCTTAGTACCGACACCATCTGTCCCACTGACCAATAGTGGGTCTTTATACCCGACAGCTTTGAGGTCGAAGATACCCCCAAAGCCCCCTATTTCCGCATCCGAACCGACGCGTTTAGTTGCACGCACGTAGGGCTTTATAGCATCAACAAGCGAGTTTCCGGCGTCTACAGATACACCGGCTTGGTCGTAAGTGAGACCTTTGATAGTGGCGTTGGCCCCCATCAGTGCCCTAGCACACGGATGAGTGTTATTAATTTTAACGAGCAAAAGATTTCTTGCTTATGGGCTATGTCACGGCGATACACCTTGCCCTCAAACGAAATCTTGTCAATCGCAGTGTACACAGAAGAAAGTGCCTCTTCTAATGATGGAGCAGCAGCTGACACAGCCAAGACGCGACCACCTGTCGTAACAAGTTCGTCTCCGCTGAGTGAGGTACCGCAATGGAAAACAACCACGTCTGCCCAAATCAATCAGTGAAACCCAGCGCTCGTGTGGTGATACCTACCCGATGGCACTTGACCGATTTCAATGCGCTTGCCTTTCGAGTATTCGCCGGGGTAACCACTTGATGCCAACACGACCGAAACCACGAAGCCTGGTCGACTTCTTATTTGTACCGAGTCAAGCCGATGCTCCACGCAAGCCTGCCTGGTCCGTACAGTGATGAGTATTGTCACGGTCTTCGTAAGTTGAGTAACGTACGAGTAGTACTGCGGCGAGGTCGACATCATCGTTCAACAGGAGCATAAGAGCCTCAGTCTCTGGGTCACCGAACCGGACGTTGTATTCGAGCACTTTCGGTCCGCTTCCAGTAAGCATAAATCCAACGAAGAGCAAACCAACAAACGGGAAACCTCGGTTATGCATGGTAAACATTGTGTTCTACAAGGCACGGTCGACAAACACACCTTCCCTCCTCATTCCATCAATAGTAGGACGAAGGATTTCCCGCATGATGCGGTCCAGGATTGCGCGGGTTGCTACCGGGGCAGGAGCATATGCACCCATACCACCGGTATTTAATCCGATATCGCCGTCTCCAATCCGTTTGTGGTCTTGAGCAGGAGGAAGGGGGACAATTGTGTAACCATCAGAGAATGCAAGAACGGAAATCTCCGGGCCCTCGAGTAATTCCTCGACGACAACCTCATTTCCTGGCAATGGATTAGAGCGAGGTCGAAGATGTGTAAATGGTGTAACGGACCTGCAGCGCCAAACACGTTGGCTACCATGATTTGCCGTAGACCCTCTATTGCTTCGTCGGTAGATTCCGGGATGAGCACCCCTTTACCAGCAGCGAGACCGCTAGCTTTGAGCACGACTCGATGACTGCAGGTACGGACATATTCAATTGCCTCGTCAACTTGGGAGGACGAGAACGTGCGGAACATAGCCGTTGGTATATTGTGACGGGACATGAATGCTTTGGAAAATGCTTTGCTGCCCTCCATCCTTGCGGCTAGCTCGGTGGGACCGAAAGTGGGGATGCCAACTTACAAACTCGAGTGAACAACGTGGAGCAGTGTACGACGTTTATTGACAGACCTTTACGGAAGCACGTCTGAATGCCTCGCACCAAGGGTTCTTCTGGACCAGGAAGGACGAGATTTATCTGGTGCGGATATTAAGAAACGTCGAATCGATAGCTTGCGTGGTACAGACCTCATTCTGAACGGCGAACTGGACGAGCTCGTGATAATGGGAAGCCGCGAGGGGTAAGTTCAGATTCTCTGTCTTCGGGGTGCTGGCAGTTCCACCATTTCCAGGACAGACATAAATGCGATTTACGAGCGAGGAGTGAGCGAGCTTCCAGACCAAAGCATGTTCTCTGCCTCCGCCGCCTAGAACAAGGATTTTGAAAGTCATTTACGAGCGGGAAAGTCGGTAAAATGGAGACGGATGAAAATATGGAATGGATGGTGTCTATGATTGGGAAAACCGATAAGATAACCATCTACCTTTTTTTTTTTTTAAATAACCAGGAAGGGTAGCCGTATGTTGCCGTTGGCTAGGTTGGATCCACGGATCAGCGGGATACGGTCCAATGCTTATGTGCTCCAAGAATTTGCTCGAGCATCCCAGCTAGATGGGGAACAGGCATGATCATGAGCGCTCCGCGCTGACCGTGTCCAAGGAGGCGCGACAGTGCGTGAACCGGACCATAAGGGACGCGGTTGGGAGCGCTCCCATCTACGCTGCGCAGTCGGTCCTTCTCGCGTGAGCTTGGTTGCTTAGAGAACGTTGTCAGGCCTGTGACAATCCAGAAGGCGAGTAGGGGCTCTGGCGACGTTGACCTATGCGCTCATCCTGTTCGACAGGGTCAAACCTCAACTTCCTGCACCGCCCACCGGATGCGCTCGAGATGGTCGACAACGTTGTAGTCTCGCGTGGGCTGTCTCTCAAGGACTCAAAAAACGGCTCTTCGAGATCGTTATGGCATAGCAAGTCCACAAAGAAGCCAACTGAGTCGCCCACTGCCACCACTGCCACTCAGGCGAAGCACTTTTCCTCCCTGGCCAGTACACATTCCCTCCCAACGATGGATCAAAACGACGACAACGACGGTTCACGCAGCTCCCATGAAAATAACAACTCTTCTTCCCTCTTCTCTCGTTCTATCATCCCGGATCCCCTGGGTGAGCTCCCGACTTGGTTGAAGAAGGAGAGCGAGATGGCCGCCGCCAACGTTTCCACCTTTAGGATAAAGTATCCTCTTCACAGCCCAGACGGCCCTCGTTGGTACAAGAACCACCACCTACTCCCTCCCACTTCGCTTAATCGTCCACCTTCGGTTTTCTCCTCGTCCTTTCCTCCCATGGCAGCCTCTGTGCATAGTGTACAGGATCGCTCTGAGGATTCAACGTGGCTTCCTGGTCCCAGTCGCACCCCCTCGAGCACTCCTTTGCCGACACCCAGCTCGTCCCAAGTTCGCATCCCAGATCCCAGCGTCAAACCGCGCAGCCGCAAGACCTCGCAGGACAACGTCGACTTAATGGACGTCAGTGATCCCTCGGGCACCCATTGGCATCACCCATCACCGTATGACGCAGGCAGTAGCATTAGTCCTGTATCTGCTGATTCTCCCGAGGTGATCTATCACTCTTGCTTCCTCTATCCCCTCTTATGACTGACTGTCACTACCCAGGGTCTACCGCGCACTCGTTCCCGTCTATCAAGCATGAATGCGGCTCAAACCCGTCGAAAGACCGTTACTCCTTCGCCTCTTTCTCAGTCAACGTCTGCCCTCATACAAGCAACAGAGCCGGCCCATGTCACGCGTAGGTTAAGCAAACGTCGCAAGCCTATATTGGCTGGCCTCTTTGGTACGCATGAGAAAGCCACGCCAGACGGACCGGAGGTGTCGGCTGCCGAAGACTCCTCGACTAGCTTGCCAAATAAACGCTCGTCAATCATTCCGAACAGTGCTCTTGGCATTAATTTTGGTGGATCAAAGCGCCATTCCACATTCTCCCCGATGTCGGTCTCTGCGAACGGTTCAACAGCGGCGTTGTCGAACCACTCGTCAAAGCAAGACAAACGGCAGAGCGTCCTTGGGCGACTGGTGAGGAAGTTCAGTGTCTTGCGAAGGTCCGGTCAAGATCCCGGACCTACCATAAATGAATGGCGCGAGAGCACTCCGGGTGGAACTGCACTTTCAGCTGTGGATGAGCAGTCAATGCGTCTGTCGATTGTCCCCCAGAGACAGCCATCCCCGGAAAAGCCAATGACGGAAAAGAAGGTTTCGGATCCATCCAAGCGTATTCCTCCTCCGCGAATAGACTTGGACATGGAGCGACAAGGTGGTAAAGGCCCGTCCTTGGAAGCTGAACGGGAGAGCAGCGACCGTACTTCGTCGATTTCCTATGACGTACCATTGTCGCCACAGGGGCAGTTGACGATTGCCAACCCCGACGCCCCGAGTTCAAGAGATACCACACCGCAAGGGATGAACAATGTGTTGCCGTTAGACGCTCTCAGAAGACCCTCGCCTGAGCCCAAGCACCCAATTCAGGAGGCACCGGCTGTACACCATCTCCATCCGGCTGGGGGCCAACAAGCAGCCAAAGCTTCCTCTGTGCCTTCCTCGACTGGGAGGTCGTCGCCCATCCCAGGTCTCCTCAGCCCCATTTCTGTCGCTGTACCGGCCATCACCTTCCCTGAAGTATCGCAATTTAAGGCTACGGCACATTCCCCCGTTCTACCTGCATTGATTCCTCCGTCCTTACCGTCTCCTGGACTTCAGTTGTCCACCAGTGCCCCATTTGCAATGTCAATACCAGCATACACTGTCGGGGATGCTTCAAGGTCATCACCATCACTCATCAAGGAGGCATCACGTCCTATACATCCTCACTTAGCCTTTCCCATTGCCGACGACTCTCCGCTATCCAAAGCATCAATGCTCGCCAATCCTCCAACTCCTTACAACACCGACGAGCCACACCCCGAATTACCTGTTTTTGAGAGGATCCCAACGGACCGTTCTGGTGATAATAGGCCATCGCAGGATGTCTTATCCCCTAAGCAGGTCTCGCCCCTCAAGGAATTAGACGACCACCATACAGACGGTGTAGTTCGGCTTGCCAAGTCGAATTCGACGACGAGTAGGAAAACAGAGACTTATAAGCTCGTAAGGACCCATTCAGACAAAGTGTCATCGTCATCAGAGGCGGCATTCCAGGCCGAGGGTGATCAATGGTTGGTGGTCAACTCGGTTGAAGGGCCCCGTCGTCGAAGGACGAAGGAGAAGACGGAAAGAACGGAAAGGGTTGAGAAACCTCGTAGAACCTCGCGAGACAGGGAGCGCGAGAGGGAGCGGGCAAGGGGTCGTGAGAGGGACAGAGAGCGAGAGAGGGACAGAGAAAGAGAGAGGGAAAGAGAACGGGAAAGAGAGAGAGACGGGGAAAGAGAGAGAGACAGGGAACGGGCGAAGGACGAGCGTGAACACAGGAGAAGACAGGAGAAGGCTGCCCAACAAGGAGAAGATCAACGTCGAACTACCACCCACGCAAGGGCAAAGTCACCACCGGCCGCCAAAACGGACTCTGGTTCTTTTTCTGGGCGACCAGGACGGACTCGTAGTTTCGATGTGCCACAACGCCCAACTCTTGTTCAGCCTCTGATATTCGCCCTTCAAGACGAGCCTCCGCGCTCCCGTAAGAGCGACGATCGGCCGCAGGATTCCATTCATCAGGGCCATCCCAAGGCTCCACGTCCTGTGCCGAGCCCAATCGTGACGGTTGCACGTGTTGATCGCCTGCCATCCATATCCGCTCGGCCAACATCCGAGTTGACTTCAGCAGCCGATATGAACGCGCTCAAGGCTCGCGAAGCTTGGGAGATGGATCGGTTATGGAAGGGTAGAAGCATGGTTCAAGGTCAGCCTGAGGCCAGCGTGATCATCCCACCTTCAAGCACGGAGCCCAAGGTTGCCAATAGCGAGGCAGCCAGAGATACCTTTTCAATACAAAGCTTTGGGCATGGATCCAGTCACACGTCATACGTCGTGCAACCGTTACAGGCGCACCCTATACCGGCCAGTGTGTTCTATGCTAACATGCCATCCGCACCCCCGCCAATCATATACGCTGCCGCCTCTCCGTATGGGCAGCCACATCCTTCATCTTCGAGGGACTTCTCCACGTATCGATCACTACCCAGCTCTTTCCCATCCCCCTCCAAGAACTCTTCGGTGGACCTCTCAGCTCGTCCCAACCTTCTACCTGCTCCTCCTCGCGAATCGAGTTATCAACCTAGCCATTTTCCTGTCCCCGCAGAGAGAAGCAGCGGATCTGCTTCCGAGTACTGGGGAAAGTACACTAACGTGCCGTCACACACATGATATACCCTCTTCAATTTCGTAGTTCGCATGATGACGCATTGCACCGTTTCAGCCTCACTCACTTAGATCCCGCACACTTGCAAATATTCCCGAGTACCACAGCTTTCTTCAGTTATTTCTTTTTTCTTCATTTCACTGTTGTGCTTTTCTTTGGGCGTTGCGTGCATCATTATCAAGCTGATCTCCCATTTCCTCTTCACTTATTTCCTTGGACTTTGAACCTCTACAGTGTAATAGCTCACTCTACATTTTAACGAGAGCAGTAGCATAATGATCAACATCCACACCGGTAGTACAGCAACGTTACCAAGCGCTCAACTTGAAAGCACGACCAAGCCCGTTGTAAACCGCATTACGCCCGCTATCATCGAAAAAAAGGGGACCAGTCTCATACAAGTACAAAGCTTCAACATGATTGATAATACAAATATGCAAAATGTGCCATGGCTAGCCGTGCGGTAATAAACGGATCGTAAAAGCAAGTATTAGGAGCAGGATGGTATCCGCAAAAAAAAGCCAGTGTCACGATGAGTATACACGATAATCCAGGGGAAATTCTGGGACAGGGTAGTCATCCCACTGACGTTCGCCGCTATCAAGGAAGCGACGCAGCCTGGCGACTTGTGAGGAGAGATACATGAGGACAATTTGCATCTTGATGTCGAGCTTCAGCTTCAGTATTTCTTCACAGGTCCGCAGCGCTTGGACTCGTGTCGCTACAAACATGTTGCCCGAGAAACCAAGCTCTTTGAGACTATCAATCATTTCCCCAAACTCTGAGCACCAGGCAAGAACACCAAGCTGTCACGTATGTTAGTCCGGGGATGGATCGCTCGTGGAGAACAGACCTGGCCATATTGTTTAAACCGTCCATACAAGACGTTTGGTGCTGCCTTGAGGGCAAAGTCAAAGGCCTCGTTTTGTTTGATGACATCGTCGTCGGGTATATAAGGCTGAACAACTGGTGGGGGCTGAAAAATAGTTAGCTCATGTCCATCACGAGAACATGATCAATACCTCGGGTCGCGGGGGAGGCTCCTGGAACCACTGATGCCCAGAGTAATCCACTTCGCCACCGATATCAACAACCTCTAAATTCTTCCCTGTATAATCCATTGTAGGCTGTGAAAAAGAATTGAGTATGCCGGACTGGATAAAGAAGGCCTCGAGGAGTAGCGCAAGGTCTTTGGGAAGTGGCGATTGTTTAGATGGTGGAGAGTCGGATCGCTTGGAAGGTATGAAAATGGTCTGGTGGTCCGAAGTTTCGCTGAATAGTGCAACTGGCTAAGAGAAATGAACCAAAGGCAGGACTGAAACGCACCAGGTGGCGGGGGATGGAGGAGCTTTGACGAGATGGAACTTGGGACCGTTGGATAACTGGTTGCGAGTGGTGAGATCCTGCGGGCAATCAGTGAAGAGGAGAGCGTATGACGAGAAAAATGACCTTGTATCTTGGATTGAGGGGTGTCCTAGACGCTTTAAGCGAAGGATGTGGATGAGCTCGAGGGCTAGACGTGCGAGATTTCTTGAGCCGTGAGATAGAATGCCGGTGGCGCTCAACGGATATCTGACTAATGTTTGATAACCGACGGCGGAAATGCGGAGAAGGTGATGGAAGCGCCGAAGCAAACGCGGTGGTGGGAGTGGTACTGGAAGTAGGAGAATAAGGGGAATAAAGTGTACTCTCGAGTGGTGTGGGTGATGTAACGAATGACCCTGTGTCTGATTCTGGACTTTCAGGGCAGACGTCTGTCAGGAGAGGCTGTAAAACTGGTCTCGAAGGCGAAGTGGTCAACTGGCGCGACAGCGGTGGCGGGACAGGGATGAGTGGTGGTGGAATGGGGAGTGGATAAGGCGAGTCGGGAGCAAAGAGCACGGATGGGTAAAATGTAGTGACCTCGGGGATCCTGAGATGATCTGAATCACTGAGAGCGGAAATGCGAGATGGAGGAAAGGTTGCCGATATTTCAGCCGAGTCAAAAAGGGTGACGTTGCGACTGAGCCAGGAAGGGGAGGGAGGAAGGAAGGACGATCTTGCGGACGAGTTTACCAAGGAAGTCCTCACTCGCGAAGATGGAGATGCGGTGAATTCTGACGGACTGACGACCTGGTAGTGGGCTACAAGGGATGCGTCACGGCCGAGACCCGCTGGTGCTGAGTGCTTCCTCTTGAGTGGGGGAGGGATAGGGATGGGGGTAGGGGAGGACTCTTCAGGCAATGAGGATATAGAGGCGGGGGGTGATGAGTCACTCTCGGTCCCACGGGCGGTGAAAGATAGCGAACGAAGATGAGCGGGCTTTACGGGAAGGTCCGGTATGGGGGGTACGAGTGGAATGGAAGTATCAGCTGGATCGCTGGAAGCAGAAATACAATCAAAGTCGGGGGTGTGATTCAGGCGTTTTTTACTCCTGATGGTGTCAACGGACGAAGCGTCAACAGGATGAGGCACAAAGGAGTCGCGGAGGATTTGTGAAAGAGATTTGAAACGCTGCAGAGAACCAGCAAATCTGTGTCTCCGTTTCACGGGTTTCACGAACGGTCTGGGGGAGCCAGCTGATGCAGCTAGGACTGCAGGTCGAGATTTTATATGAGGTTCTTCGGCTGCAGCCGGATCTGCAAGTGCGCCGCAGCGGGTTGAAAATGTATCGTGGTTGGCGGACGAGGCGATCGACGCGTCAAGGGCGGAAGACTCTGGAGGGGGTGTCGGAGTGTCGGATGTGAGGGAAGTAGCTGGGAGAGATGTCTCGGGAGTGGGTATGTGGGTTGGTGGTTTTGGAAACGCAAGGCACAGGTCTGATTCGTTGGTCGCGGTGCGTGTGCGGGACGAGGATGCCCTGCTGTCTGTGAAGGAAGAGAGATGGATGGATACTTTGGACAAATTCTTGAGACGGAAAAGAGTGGACTTTGTACGGGAAAGCGAGGGTTGAGGTGGAGTTGTTACGGAAGAGTCGCACGGAGAGAATGGGACGTGATCGTCGGGAATGTGAGACGAAGTTGGGAGACAGTCAGTGGTGGGAAGAGGGGGAACGTCGTCGCTAGCGATGAGCTCAAAGTCAGCCGAGGGGTCGTCGAGGGGGGACTCTGGGTGTTTTTGAGGTGCTTGCTTTCTCCCCCAAAGACGGGAGTTGGTAGAGCGAGGGAAAGCGCGAGCGATGAGCCGTGAGGGGTCAAAGGAGGGTGTCGAGCTGCGCAAGGAGCCACGAAGGCCGCGAGGTAGCTTCGACTGGAAAAAGTTGTGCGCCGACGTTGTGTATCGTCAAGTCCTCGAAGATACGGACTCGTTTCAGACAAGGCAAGGCAACGTTGCGACCTTTGAACGACCGGGAACCTGCAAAGCGTGACTTTGGCGTGTCTGCCATCACCCTCACCGCACACCGTCCTGCATACCGAGGAAGACTCATTCGATCGACCCCTCGACCCATTCAGAGATCTGATGGCCCACCTCCTCATGGTCAGGAGCCGATCAACCACCCATACCACATAAATAACCAGACCGTCGAGCATCTTATCAAGCTATCCGACATGCCTCCCTCACACCACGGGTCGTATTGGAATAACCGGCCTTGGAGCACGCAGCCAGCGTTAAGCACAGCGAGCGGGAATCGCGTCGGTCGTGCTGCCATCCTTGATCATGAAAAACGCATGTCATCGAAGCGCTTGGTTATGAACGGAACATCGTCAAAGAGCACGAAACTGATCGCCGCGTACTTGGTTATGTAAATTCGATACGACAACGGACGGTCATCCCAACAAACCTTGCCGTTCACCAACTTGCCCCGCTTCTAACAATGGAGTGCCAGTGGCCGAGGAAACCATCCGACGTACCCACGGAACTCGGCCGAGAACATTGCTCCCTTCCCTCAGCATCCTCGTGGCCCCACGGCTTAACCACATGAGCAAGGCATCTCCGCTCATCAATGCGAACACCAAGACGACCACCGAAACGTCTCCCCCTCTTGCATAGAGGGTACGGTTCTCGTCAAAGGGGTATGATATCGCAATTGTTCTCGTCCACGAGCCACCACCCATCTGCATGGGCTCGTGAATCCCGCTGCCTCCTATTCCACTGACCCCCATCGAGCCTCCGTCGCACCACAAAACCATACTACCAAGTTCGTTTGCCCTCGCTTTGGCTTGTTCCCACATCGCGAGCCCGACAGTAGGATCCCAAGTACGGGCAGGACCCATGATGAGCGACGGACGAGCGTCCAAATCAGCAAACACGGTTGGCGACGCAAAGTCAAGACAGATGGACGACGTGACAAGAATGGGTCGTGTATGGTTCGGCGACGGGTCCCACTCAGGCTTGGTCATATCCTTGGGGTTCTTCAGGCCCCAGCGAGTGATTTGAGGCGGATCGACTGAAGGTATCTTTGAAAACGATTCTGTGACTTTTTTCGTTGTCAGACCACTAGAATAAGTGACGACAGAAAAAGTGCTCACACGGCACAAGATGGCGTTTGTAATACTGGACCGTTTCGTTACCTGGCTTTTGATGCTTGTGGACCAACGCAAATCCGTTTTTTGTGTGCGCCGGATCGCCTGCGACGTACTCGTCAAAGGCCACGCCAACGAGACCAGATATTCCAAGCTGTCGAATTCTTGCAAACGCATCTTCGCGCTCCTTTTCCGAATTAAACACCACCGCACTTTCCGGCCAAAGAATGACGTTCGCTGAAGTCATCTTGGCTGTTTGGCCGATGAAATCTTCCAGGCTGGGATGACTTCCATCCAGCAGATTGGGTAAGACGCAACCGACCGTGAGTGGCGTATGAGCCACGACATCGCCACGAGGGGGTAGACTCTGGTAGACAGATGAAGGAAATGTGAGGACCAGGAGTGTCACGATGAACGATAGGAGTGTTTTCGACCTAGAAGATAAGAGCGACTGTGCATCCAAAGGCTCGTACTGAGCAAAGCCCATGAACCACTGTGCCACAAGTTCAGCACATATCACAGCCCACGCTGCGACGATCCAATCAATCCCCGCTGGGCCAGCGATGGGTAACGTCCAACTGTATGCCGATGGAACAGGGGCCGGCCACCAGTTCAGCAAACGACCGACGGGAGACAAGCGGGATAAAATGCTCCAACATCCCGTCCAGAGTGCTGGGAAAAGCGTGAACTGCGCCCAATCCGTGTTCAGCCAACCCTTGAGACGAATGTCAAGGTAGATGGACAGGACTACGACCAAGTACGTTGGGAGCGATAACAAGATGACTGCGGTCAAGGACTCGGTGGGGCTAGAAAGGGCGGTGGTTACCGCTCTCCAGTGGGCGAGAGCCGAGCCAGCTGTAACAGAGATCCAGGAACAAAGTAATTCCCACCCTCGAGTTTGACGGTGGGCAATTCTTTGCCCATGGATCATCAATAAGGAGAGAAGGAGAACCAAGGGAACAAAGTTCGGCAGTGGGCCCAAAGCCAAACTTGCGAGGCCGAGCTCTCCCACTGTGAAAAATGGAATCGGATTGGCGAGTATAAGCGATTGCAGTGATGCCATGATTGGGACAGATGAGAGTCGAGGTGAGAGCCGGGAGACTGGGAGTCGACCGATATTTATCTGGAAATCATTTTAGGGTTGTTTGTCGCCAGCGAAGCAATGCCATGTATGGTAAATCAGTCCAAGTACTACTGGTCAATATTAACCATGGGGTTCAACGAAACACATATCAGTTCCATTCCTTCAAGCTGTACTGATCAACGATGCAATCACCCGACCCTAAGACATGGGCTGTCCTGTCGCTTCCAGATCCGTAGGTTGGTGCTCCATGGAAGGGCCAAAAGGATCTCCGGCGTCGTCCATCAACGGTCCACCCAGCAATCCGCCGGTACCATCCAACTGGCCAAGGTCATGCACGCCCTCGTAATGCGCGCCGTCTGGATCAAGAACGCTTATATCCAACTCCTCGACTTCCTCCTGGCTAGCGTTCTCATGGACGCTAACGTCGACGTCGATACCCGCATCCAATGCTTTGAATGATGTACCTAGTATGTCTGCTCCGTCCACGGTTAGAATGGGTTCGGTCTGCTGGAGTGAGAGGGCGGGGGGTGTGGGCGAAGAGAGTTTCGCCTGCGGTTCAGACGGAGCTTCCTGGTTGGCGAAATGAGTTTCCGTGGCGCCGTGCGCGATGCCAGGTGCGGTAGATGGTGCAGTTTCATCCTGATCCATGTCTTCGTCACCCTCCACAACCTCGGGCTCATCTGGGAGGGGGGCGAGAGGCTCGTCGGCTTCTTCCTCGTCGTCACTAAATTGCTTGCAGATTTTCATGGTCATGAGTCGCCCTATGGATTAATTCGTAGATTCGGGGAACGCACCTGCTTTTTGTCTGTCTTCACCCACTTATATATCTTCATGCTCGGGTTCGAGGACCCGTTCTCTGGGGTGACCCATATTTTCTCCCAGCACACAACAGGCTGCATGAGCTGACGTCTGGCGGCCTCTGTCGTAGCCAGGCGCACTCCAATCCTTCGTCTGGTCGCCATTGTTGAGTGAATGCAGTCGAGTGGAACCAAGGACGCGACTGGACCCCTGACACTCGGCATCGGTTCAAGATCACAACAACTACGTACTACAGGGTCCATGAAACATCACACAGCGATCTAAATCTAATCCCAAACCATGACCAACCTCAGGTTGGCCGTTCGGCCCAACGCAAGACGTCCTCGGTGGTTACGACAGGAGATGCCTGTTAAAAATCCAGTGAATGTCTGAGGCAGTAAGTGTTTGAATCGGATCCAACCTGTCTTTGTTGGCTCCCATCAGAAGCAGTATGATGGGATGGAACGTCGAGAACGCTAGCACGTAGTTCCGAAAGGCGTGCTTCGAGTTCATCACACTTACTAATGATCCATCAGAATGAACGACCGTGATAACAAGAGATGTATCGAACGTGTGAATGCGAGCTGTCTCCTCACGACGGAGATCTAGTTGGCGTTGCATCATGCTTTCGAGGTTTCCTCTTGCCTATATTGTTATGTTTATATTCTGCAGCAAGAACGCACTCGTGGACCAACCTGGACGGGACGCAAGTCATTTGCGGCAGCCATTAAATTCTGGGCGAGAACGTTGATCCATTCTATGTGTCTTTGCCAGTCGGGAGGTACGGTAGAATATGGGAGCGGGGGCGGATCTAAAATAGCACCTGTGAGGGTGGAGTATGTGACCAGAAGGGAGCGCAGGATAGACAATAGCGCAGGACGGCGATCTGGTGACCTGATGATGAGAGCAAGCGTAATGTGGTGTTAACGTTCCGACTTGCCCGTACTCGGATCAGCTGGATAGAGCTGTCGTCCACCTAGATCAGCCAATGAGGGAATGGTCTCCTTAGCCTTGGGGGAACATGTCAAACATTGCTGGGACTTGGAAGAGTGCGCCGCACAAACCACGTATCACCAAAAGCATTGTAATGACCCTCTTCAAGAATCCAGTCCACCCTGGGCTTCTCCAGTTGAGCGAGGGGCCAGGGGGGTACGTCGGTCTGGTCGGACAATATATCTTGCTGGTTCATGTTGGTGATGTCAACATCTTGGTCTTTAACGCGCTCCTTGAGCAACTGGAGCAGTCTGAGGTTCTGTGGGGCGTAATTGGAATAGTGGGAGGGGGGAGAGGGAAAAGGATTCCTCAGTTCTGTTTCTTCCTCCTCCATGATCGTCGTTTGAGACTTGAACGGGTAATAAATATTGATTACCAAAACGACTCTTTCTCGTTGCACCATGGTACGCCGGATCGCGTCCCAAGTACACAAGCAGGTCTCCCGCCTCATGCAAGCCAACTACATTCGCGAGGAGCCTCTCTGGTACCAGGCTGTCTTACAATATCCCCCACTTCCGCTTCCCCCCCGCGCCCCGCCATTCCAAGCCCTAGAGGCGGAGAAACCGTTTAGTACACCGGCTACCTCGAGTCTTCGACCCCCCAAAATGCAGCCCTTGACCATCAAATACCTGGAGGACAAGCTGCGACTCCAGTTTTTCAGAGACCATCCGTTCGAGGCATTCCGACCGGTTTCCATCGTGGAGGGTCAGCTGATCGAGCCCGAGCACTCCATCAGAGGAAAAGACTGGTCGAGGTTGAGCCAACGAACCAAAAACCCGACTGCAGAAGAGTAAGCAATCCTTTCTATATGGTCTTGCATTCGACCGATCCACCTTTCCAGTGCAGTTCTTTTCGCCGCCAACCTCCACACAGCCCACAAGGTGTCACTCACTGTCGCTTATACCCGCGCAGTCGCAGAATTCCGTACCCTACGTGCAGAGTATGACATCGCCAACACATTCGCTCGGATGGAAGCCGAAGCTTATGGCACCGTGTTCCCATCAGAGGTGGATCGGACGTTCGAGAAAGAGGACAAGGTTTACAAGTCTGCCGAGCGCAAGAAGGCTCTCGACGAGAGTGCTCTGCGCGCTCGCAAGCGTTGGCGCGCAATTCTCAGTCTCGATAGTGGTATGGGCAATACTTGGAGTCGAGGACAAGAGTATATCAAACGTCGGAAGGATGGTGTACGACCATCACATCTCGTCGATGACCAGATAAGACCACCTTCAAGCTCACAAGAGGAACGGCTCTTTGGGAGTCGATAACCTGCGTACTTAATTCGAGTCTGATTCCTTTCCACGCTTCTCGCCTCGAGTGAGTGCATAGACTGGCAATACAATAACGTGGGCTATGCCTTGACGCGTGACTGTGCAGCCAAAGCTGCGTTCATCCCCATCCACGTCTTCTCTACAAGGCCAAGTAGCCTCTGCATATCCGAGCTCCAATCATTCATGACATCCTCGGCACTTCGTTTGGGTGTGAAATTCACGATACCTACCGGTCGGTCTATCCGCGCCCAGATGCTCTTGGAGACAACTAGCCGCGCAAGTGTCTCCTCTGTCTGTTGTGCTGTAAGGTCAAGAAGAGTTGTTAGGCGCGACAACCTAATCCGAGTGTAATACTGAGAAACGACTCGGATATTCTAGACCGTGGTCAGTCCGAGCCCCCAATCGTTGGAAATACTCACATGTTC
The DNA here is from genome assembly GCA_038089915.1 of Sutorius australiensis. NCBI lineage: Eukaryota > Fungi > Basidiomycota > Agaricomycetes > Boletales > Boletaceae > Sutorius > Sutorius australiensis. Next base: position 32,886 of record JBBPLR010000002.1, read on the forward strand.
AATTACGCGAGTGTGGAGGTCTTCCCATTGCGCAGGACTGGAGAATACGGGTGTTGTTCGCAGGAAAGGGCCATATATCGACTCAATCCCTGGCCATCTCATCAGTTCTCGTGTAACGAAGGATTTGACGAGGTTACTGGAAGCAAGTTCAGCGGTATTCAAACATCGTCACAAATTTACCTACTAGTGTAACTCGAGTTTCTCCAAGGCGGGGTTCACGAACCAATGATGCAGCATATCTGACTGTTCATTGTTATGAGGGGAGAGGACGATATAATAGACAATGTGCTCGAGTGCCTACACTCATCAGATCAGATGGACTGATTAATAGATTTCCATATTCAAAGGGCTCACCGCTCGACTTTTAGTCTCATCTTCTTTTATCGACGGCGTGTCCCATACTTTCTCATAGTGCTTCGCAACTTCCAAATATGCTATTTGGTGTAATGCTTGTTGGATCATTAGATCGTAGAATTTGAGCTTGAGGTCCTAGTTAAGCGGTATCGATTAGTGAACCAAATCGATGTATAGGGCGGAAGAGCCCGGCAAACCTCATTCTCCTTCGCTTTAAGGAATGTCTCGTTGACCTTGCGACCACCAACTCTCGCTTTGACCCACTCGGGTTCCCCGCCCCCAATTGTGTTCTTCTCCTCCTTTTTCCCCCTGCTTGCAACCTCAGCATCCTTCAGGCGCGCAAGCGCGATCAATAACCGCATTTGCTCCAGAATAAATTCAGTCTTTTCTCTTCGTTCCATCGACGAGTATGTTTCCACTTGTAGGTCAGAGAGTAAATCGGATGCCGTCTGTAGCGATTCCTTGATGGCGGATGTCTTTGCCGATGGTAGCTTCGAGAGGCTTTCATGATGGTGTGAGAGCAGAAGAGTCACGCGCGCACGCGGAGTCTCGAGGAAAATCTAGTCGCACTACTTAGTGGCAGCCGAAGAGAATACTTCTTCAACATACCTTACCCTCGGTAACCGATCGCAACGTCTCGACCAGCTCCAGCCACTTGGCATCGCCTTTCCGCTGTCTGACATCCGCCAGCCACGCCATCGCCTGTTCCACGATGGCTTGTACAACGCCCTTGAGCTGCCCGTGCTTCTTGCTCAACAGATTGATGGTAGTATTGAGCTGTACATAGTCCTGCGCCTTATAGCACTGCTCCAATGCAGCTTTCGCGAGACGGGTGGTTGAAGGTAGATCAGAGGCCTATGTCCTGGGTGAGACGAGTGAATATCAAAAGCATAGCGAACGTACGTTTCTGGTCTGCTTCTCTAGCGCAAAAAGTTTATCCAGGGCCTCTGAAAGCCTGCCAGACTGGTGGAGGACCACTTGGGATATAATTGAGGGAATTAAGCGATATTGCGCACCTCAGACAGTGTTTGGATTTCTGGTAGCAATGCGTCTACCTCTGGAGTAAAATCTCTTTCTTGTTTCTTTACTTCGGCCATTGCTAGATAATAGTGAGATCGCGAGTATGGCTGGTTGACGTCCAGCGTGAAGTGACGCGTCGCAAAAATATTTGGCGTTATTTGTCCCGATTTCCCGATTTGCTCTTCTTTGGAAAGCCCCTGTCTGATGTTGCGTTCTACTGCCATGCCCGCCCTCATCGTCTCACTTTCTTTCCAATCCGCGCTAGAATAGTATTCATGATGATAGTAACCCTACAACAAGCGCCAGCACCCGTGTACTATATGAGTAAAAACGTCCGTCGCAGAAGGAGAATTCATAGACAAACAGGAGGGATGTCATGGTCTAAGAGCTCGACCGTCGATGGGGCAGTGTTGCACGAAGCCCCTTGGAGCTCGTGTTTTTCGTTGGATGGCTCATCGCCATTCTTTTTTGGAGCATGAAGCATAGAAAGCGATTTGTCGAGCATATGCATAGGCAGTGTAAGAGGGTAGGTAAGGAATACGCGGTATGCAAGCGCGAGCAGCCCAGTGAAAATAGCAGGGAGCACAGCAGGAATTTCGTGGATCTTGCCATAGTTTTGGAAGAGGTACGCTGTGTCGTCAAATGAGGTTTCCATAGACTTGATATCTGGGGGTGGCGTGGCGTCGATCTCGGCGTCAGCCATCACAGGACGGACTCCGATAGACTCGTGAACAACCTCGGGTGTTGCATCGACCGCGGTTTCGGTGCACACTGGTGTCGCATCTACAAAGACAGAGAGCAGATCAGGCTTGATTTGCACCATCCGGTCAACGAGGGATGGCGCAGACTGAATTCCTTGCTCAGCGGTCTTGGGTCGGACGTGAGCAAACTTGTTAACATAGGTCTTTTTGATGACGGCGTCAACGCCCTGCTCCTTCGTAGACCTTTTAGGTTCTCGACCAAGAGCCTTGGCCCTTTCCATGAGACGCAGGCCCTGAAGATGGGGTAACCAATCCGATACTTTCTGCCACCCCTGAGCATTGGCTTCCGCATAACCCGGACGGTTCTTCTCGTGGAACCACTTCAGCGTCTCGAGGTGTGGCGCAAGGTGACTGAGAAGAATGGTGGTGTGAAGGGGGTCGTTGATGATGGAGTGGCCCACGTGGAGGCGAAGAAGCGACCTCGAGGAAACCTCGAGGGCAGACAACGTTTCCGTGGATCCCGAGCGCGCGTCCAGCACGAGTGCAAGGTTCTGCAGCCGCATACAGCTTTGTGTGAGACTCGCAATGCCTTCGAGGGTGAGACTTGGACCCGAAGGACCCGAAAACCGGGCCATGGGACACAATCGTAGGGTCTCAATGTTGAGACATGCTTTGGCGAGGTAACGCAAATCTTCATTGAAGAAGAGCGTCGACTCTGGAAGGTCTATTTCGAGGCGGACGAGGGCAGGGAGAGAGGAGAGATATTGCAGGGGGAGGTGGCGGGAGGGCTGATCTGCAGCTGCACGAGACGTCGCTCGGACGAGCTCCGTGAATCGAGATGCACCGGTTGCACTGATCCGCAGAGAGAGGAGTGTCCGGCTAAAGCGCTCACAAATCAGAACTGAGAGGTCTTGCCAGTCAGCCATATCGGGGGGATCTTCGATGACGAGCTCAAGATTGGTGAGCTCGCTCGTGATGTGTTTCAAGAATACGGCAATGTTCGCAACTTCGCCGGTGAGCTGAAGGCTTCGAAGATCCGTAAACACACCGCCCGAGTGCAAATCGCCTGTTAGGCGAAGCGACGATTTCTTGATCTCAGTGAAATCTATCTCGTCACCAGAGAACACCCCACTGTCAGATGACGCTTCACTAGGAGTGGCCGCTCCAGAGGAAACGATATCGTCGAAGAAACCTTCCACAGCAATGATTGATCTTCCTGTGAGGTCCAGTTCGAGACTGTGAAGAGCAGGTAAAGAAGCTGCCCATTGCCCGACCTGCGACGATAAAGCGCCGGGCGCAACCAATGCTAGTTTCTCAAGTGTATTTTGCGAGCGTATGAGATCCGTGAAAGTGTCGGGAAGGCTGGTGGGAGAAGTGAATGAGAAGGCAGTGAGCTGGGTTTGGCTGCAGAGGTTCACTAGATAGGCCCCAAGCTGCGGAATCCTAGTGCCGACTTCCAGGATCAAGCTCTCTAACTCGGGATTCAAGAAGAGAGTAGAACGTTCCAAACCGGCCGCAGTGTCTACCCTCCATATTAACGTCTTCAAGTGAGGCAGGATGTAGGGTACAGGGCGGTTTTCCGCAATGATGGCGAAGACAGAAGGTGAGACGCTCGGAGATGACTCAATGTATGCAACGCGGTGGACACGTTCACCATACGCGAGGACTCTGTCCCAGTCCTCGGCGTTTGGCGCCTTGGCCTACAACACGATCCGTCAGCAATCCGTAGAACACCGGCAGCCAACACCAACCAAACCGAGCCCTGGACGGCGGGCTCTCTTCATGATGTTGTTGGGGAACAACGAGATGAGCGGCAGAAGTGAGTCGAGCTCTCTCCAGAGCGTATTCAACGCGGGCTCGCACATTGCCTTGCAGGTGCGCGCCAATCGAGACATGGAGCGGCGTCCATTTGGTGACTCTAGGATAGTGTCAAGGAGCCTCTTCGCGGCCTCGGGGTCGCGGAATAGAGCAGGGAACATGTTTTGTTCGTAGATGGAACGCGAGCGGTGAGACAGTCAAATGTTGAGATTGGTCCTTGTGTTGCTACGGTCGAAGAATGCGAGGTCCAAGGTGTCGGAAAACAAGGAACTGAAGCAAGGGCCCAGAGGTTAAATAGGTGAGATGCACCCTTCGCTGCGTTCACGCTATGCACTCTTCCAGGCTGTTCTCGTCACTGACTTGTGGATGCGGCCTGGTTGGATCGACCAATTGCGTGGGGAATGAACCAACTGAACATGCAATCCACGCTCCCTGCTCGAGACACGGAGGTCCGACCACACGCGTAAGGGGCGTGGCCCGACGGTGTACAATCGAAGCGAGTGAAACACGTTCAAATTCTTGCACCACCACTATCGGGCCGTCAGTGGTGCGTATCTTACATATCCACTCACACAAGCGTCCTCGAGCTGCAGTGTAGTACAGCCTTAGATTTGACGAGCTGCACGCTCCGGCGATGGATGTATACTCCGGGTAAGCACGTGGGGGGCACGCATCATCTGCTAGATCCTGCAGTTCATGGCAAGTAAAACGGCGTGAAGCCACTGATATGAAAAGCACTGCAAAGTGAAGGACAACAGCATAACATTACCACATACGACGCGCGAAGTTACAGTTCGCCGACTTCCCAGGGTACGGGTTCACGTTCCCAATCGTCCTCGGTCTCTACGTCCCCTTGGGTACCCTCATCCGTCTCACCAGCATCCCATATGTCACCTCCTCTGGAGGGATCATAGTGCCCGACACGATCACCGTACAACAGTCCACGAACGACACGCTCCTCCGTGCTATTCTGGCATCGCGAGGGTGAAATTGCCAGCACGCGGCGGAACTTATCAGGCAAGTCTACGATGAACGTGCCCGACACATGATGATTTGCATCAATGGCAGCCGGGTCGCGGTTAGGGGTTCCAAGATATGGTAATGGATCCCAATCGAGGTCGTCGTCGTGTCGACATGAATGCTTGGCCCGGCCCTGACTGACTGTCGCTATTTTGAGTGTGATATCGTTTGTGCTATCCATTTCTTCATCGCTCTCTTCATCATCGACTCTTGGCTTTTTCCGACTAACAGTAGGTTTCATCCTTCCTTTTCCAACGTCCCTATTACCTAGGTCTTGCGGAGGGGACGGGGGGACCAGGGGAAGCTGTGGGTGCAATGGCGTGTTGGGTCCTACGCGCTCAAGGACGAGATCTTCACCACGCAGGGGGCGTTTGATTGAAATTCTCGTTTGCGACATCTCAGAAACCGCCGTTTTAAAGGTGGGCTTGTGCGATGAAGCGGGTAAGCGATCTCGTGTAGGGAAAATCTGGATAGGGATCTTGTCCTGAACACGATTGACTCGATGCCGCGGCCTGGAGGCGACGTCCTTTGACCTGGGGTCGTTGTGAAGGCTGAGGGAAAGGTCTACAGGGGGTCCGCGTGAAGAGTCATATTCTGGAGGAGAGTCGAAGTGTACGGGAGATGAGGCAACGGGTTTCTTGGCTACGGAGAGGGCAGGAAGGGTATCGTTGAACAGCAATCTGAAGGACTTGCCCCCCGCAGGCGCCTTCACAGGGGAATCGGCCACGAAAGACGGGGTAAAGTCGCAATGTGGTAATTCTTGATCGCTATTTGAAGAGTCTTGCTCTAATTTGGGGAAGGGTGGTTGAGCCGGCGTGCGCGTGCGCTGACGCTTTGGTTTGTTGGGGGATGGCGAGACGGGTTCTCCACGCAAACGCTTACGAGCACGAGAGATTGCAGATGTGGGTATGGGATAGGCACGAGAAGAGGCGGCGGCAACGCTCTGGTGCGGTGGCAAGATGGTCGGGAAGAGGTCGGGAGAGGTGGTGGACGCTTGTAGGCCGTGTTTCGAGTTATTCTTGGTGGGGGTTGCGAATAAGTTTGGACGGGGCGAGGATCGTGGCACGATGGGATTGCGTCTGGCTGTTTTCTTGACGGGGGAGAAGGGGTTAAATCCAGATAGAGGAGGGACGGGCTCGGCTGTACGGGACTTTGGGAGTTGAGAGTGGGTTCGAGGAGGGGTAGAGGGATTGGCGGCAGCTCTGGAGAGCTTCTTGTAGAGCTTGTATCTGTCGGCTGAAGGGGATGAGAACGAGCGGGAACGGCAGAGAGAGGACATACCGATGAACGGGTGATCACGAATGTCTTGTAAAGAAGGATCCCTACCGTGCGTCGATGCAAAGTCGCGCTCCCAACCTTTTATCTCTGCACGAACGAGGGCGAGGGTGGACATGAGGCTCTGATGTGGTGAGGATACAAGCTTGTCTTTTACTATGACTTGGTCCGTCTTTTATCGACCAGAACAACAACGCTTCACATTTCCTCTCTCCCGCGCCTTGCTCAACGACCCAGCTTTCTCTCCCGACCCTCGCGCCCATCCACACTTCCCGCTCGCTAATGCCGCGTCCTACAAAGCGCTCCCTCCAAAGTGTTCACCCGCTTACAACTCGGATGCCCAGCCAGATTCCTCCCCAAGTTCGGTTTCTCCACGTCCCACACAAACCGAGGTTCCCTCGAAACAGCACCCACGGCGCCACTCCTCCCTTCCCCTGCCGGAAATCCTGCCAAAGCCGGATAACTCCAATACCCATCCGAAACCTGTCCTGCAAAACACCAAAATTCCCCGCAAAGGAAAGATGAAGGCCCTTGTCCGTCGGTTCACCAGTCGTCACAATCTTGATCGTATCGATGAGCTTGATGAAACCGACCCTTCTGGGGTTGGCTACCATCACGACGGACCATATGAAGCCATCGGCGGTAACCCTGCGCAATCCCCCCTCTCGCAGAGGTCTAGCCATACTTCGCCTCGCGGAGGTAATATTCATCATTCAAAGCGCAAGGTATGTCAAGCACCTTCTCCCATCTGTCCATCTTGCTCATAATACTTACAAGCTCTACCCACATCCTCTGCGTCCCAGTCAACATCGAGTACGTTCCGTAATCTATCATGCGAGTCCTTGTATCTTGACACCGGTTGCGTCTAGTCAGCTTTCAGCGTCCCACCCGTCCACGGTGAAACAGGATTGTCATTAAACCTTGAACCCGGCCAGATCCTTCAACAAAACACCGTTTATAGCTCTCACGCTTCAATTGCTACAGCTCCACGTCCCTCTCGGCCAAACACAAACACAATCCTGCACGTCACTCGTTCCGATTACTCCCGAAGCTCGTCATCGCCAAATATCCAAACGCGTCCCCCTGATGACCCCTCGTCCCTGGATTTTCTCGATGGCTTCCAGAATCGGTCGTCGTCGACGCACCCTCCTCGGGAACACTATTTCAGAGACAACACGCCTGACATACCCAATATCCTCCCGCCTCATCGTGACCGCGACGCCGCGCCTTATGTCCCCTGTCAGGCTGAAATGACCCCCTTTCCTCCGCCCAGATATGAATCTACTTTCCGTAGTTCGGTTTCCCCGCGATCGTCGCAGCCTGTCCCACAACCTTTCTCCGATTCTGGGTCGTGGAATACACTGTCGGACAGCGCGGTATCTGCTCTGTCAAATGATACCCCTCGACATAAAAGTGCACTCTCGGTGAACAGATCGTATAAGCCCAATACCATGTTCACACAACCCGCTTCCAATCTTCACAATACATCGTTGGAACCCCTACGACTGCGTCACCTTCCGAAACGTCTTGTGATGCCTGCCCCACTCCAGCCTCAACCGTCGCAGGTACAGCCTAAATTGCCTCCAACCGAAGCCGCACCTCGGCAGGACGGATACTCAGAAGATCAGACTTTAGAGGGTGCTCACTTCAATGTGCCGCCTGCTTTGCATGCTCAAAATCCAAGGCACCTCCGGAGAAGGCCGTCCGCCTTTCCAGCAAAAACGCCGATACCGGACCATGCACCCATGTCTCAGGACGACGCTGTGCCAATAATGGGAGATTCTCCAACGAAGGCGGTGAATGAAGCCGAGAGAACTAAAGAAAGGACACGCCAGCGAAAGCTGAGTAAACGGAAGAACGATATCTGAGTTTCGTCCTCCTTTCGTCCCCCTGATATCATCTAGGTATTTTTTGTGGCGGAAATGGTTTGGGTTACTCCTTTGGACCATCTTCTATTTCAACCATATTTTGTACACGTTCGAGGACTGCAAAGTCATTAAACCTCATCTGCAATTTGTAGTTTTAACTCCACAGATACTCAACGGTGCTGGGCGCTGATATATGTACACGATCTGCCATGCTATACAATATAATTACCATCGCACGGTAATGTGAACGGGTTAGTACTTTTCATAGTCGTGCCGAATCGGTGTTACGAAAAATCGCCTCTGAGAGCTTCGATACCCAAAGAAGGCTCGAGAGTTAGTAACGAACTGTTTCGATTTCGCGCTCGTATGATATCTTCGACGAGTATTCTCCCACAGAGGTTGTGCGGAGGAGGTATGTATTCACTTCCGTGACTCTTACGCGAGATTTTGGCGGCCTGCTGGCCAACGATCTACATATGAGGTTATTGTGGCCCAAATACGTACAGAGGTCGCACCAATTCGTCGCGTGGGCCGTCGAGTCCGTTCATTTCGTGCGGCGGTTCGACGCCTGAAAAAGGCCAGAAACGCGGAGATGCCTTGACTGGATCATGTTTGAAAGGCGATTGTTCATCGAAAGGCTGTCCGATTGGACTCTAAATTTGACTAAATTTTCCATGGACGAGCTGACGGTTGACATGACGAGCTGCTGGCTGCGTGCGCGCGTAGGTTGGCTAGAATGATCCAAGTAAAACTAGTCGGAAAATCTACACAGCAACCCATCGAATCTAATCTAACCGGTAACAGCGTTCTAACTCTAATAATTCCATTTCACCGCTTTGCCCGACATAAATACCTCCTTCCACGCGTCCTCGCCCGAAATGCCCTCCGCCTCCCTCTCCTCCCGACGCTCCGCCCATGGACAGTGCTGGTTTTCTGCTATGTGGTTTGGCCGTCGCTCTCATGTCCGCCATTGCAATCGACCGTATTCGATGGCCATCCAAGGCACGTTCCACCCTTTTCGTCGTCATGCTCGCCCTTCATGACCAACCGACCTTTTGTGCAGCTCGATAATATTCCCGCCATCGGGCCACCAGGCCCTCTGTTGTCTTACTATGGCGCCGCAAAGTTCGTCCTCCATGCGAGGTCCATGGTTCAGCAGGGTTATGACCTGGTCCGTCCCCTTCACTAAAAATTTTCCCGCTTAACCGGTCTCACCTCCAAGCCAGTACAAAGACAAATTTTTTAGAGTCCCGATGATGGATCGCTGGGTGGTCGTGCTGACTGGCCCTGAACTCGTAGAGGAGCTCCGCAAAATTCCCGACGACAAACTTTCCTTCGATCATGCAATGAGAGACGTGTGTATTACCCTTTCCCCCCAATTCCATCGATTTCCACGTACGTAACAACGTTACTCAGATTCTTCAAGTCAAATACACCTTCGGCCTCGAAGCACAGACGCAACCTTACCACGTCACGGTTATCCAAGGCCAGCTCAAACGCAAGCTCAGTAATCTCTTCCCCGACATCCGCCATGAGATATGCCAGACATTTGACGAAATCCTTCCCCCCTGTGAATTCGGTGAGCACCACCTTCCAACATTCCTGCAAATCAGGTCCGACTGCAATCCCTACAGGCTGGGTGAACGTTCCCGCATATTCCGCGGTCATGAAAGCAACATGCCGTATAAGCAACCGTATTTTTGTTGGGCTGCCCATTTGTAAGTCGCGCCTTTCGGCCACCGCGAAGTAGTTACTTCAGCTCGACCCCTAGGTCAATCTCCCGAATTTGCCGATGTCCAGTCAAAGTTTGCCCTACAAATAATTCTTCGAGCTAGCTTGGTAAACTTCTTCCCAAAGCTGATGCATCCGTGAGCACATCCATCACTATTGGTGGTGTGACGATTGGACTGTTTGCATTCCAGAATCATTGGCCGCATGTTAACTAATACGCCTGCCAGCTTGAAGCATTGTATGGCCTTGCTGGAACCCATCGTAGAAGAACGCTTGAAGCGATACAGCGATAACCGTGACGACGAGTTGGCCAACCTTCCGGTCTGTCTCACGACCTTCCCGGCTGTATTCGAGCTGATGTCTCAACGACAGGATGATGTGATCACTTGGCTTCTTCAGGTGTCCAAACCGGAGGATAGGAATTTACGCAGCATCTGCTTACGTATCCTAGTGTTGAATTTTGCGTCTCTGCATACTTCGGCGCAGGTTTGTATCTTCCTTTGGAGGGGAATGTTATTAACGTCCTGACATAGACACTCACCCACGCTTTATTGAATCTCACATCACACCCACAATACGTGGAACCTTTACGCAACGAAGTGCGAGAAATTACAGAGCAGTACGGTTGGACCAAGGATTCGATGGCGATGCTCGTGAAAGTGGAAAGTTTCTTAAGGGAATCGCAGAGAATCAGTGGTACGAGTCTCTGTAGGTCGATTTTCTGCTTGGTTGTGGACAAGCCATTGATCTTGCACTAGTCCCCATCATTCGCAAAGCTATGGAGGACATTACGTTTTCTGATGGAACAACAATACCTTCCGGCACTCACTTGGCCGTAGCCTCCGTCCCTATGCACCTCGATGATCGCTATTATGAGAATGCATCTGAATTTGATGCGTTCCGCTTCTTAACAGGGCAAGATGTTGGAGAGGATTCATTGCAGAAATCCAGGCTTGCGTCTACCAATCGGTTATACTTGGTATTTGGACACGGAATTCGGGCCTGGTGCGTTTCGCAGACCACCTTATGTTAGTATTGAATGCCTGATCGCGTCGAATTGTGACTTTGTACAGCCCTGGACGTTTTTTTGTTTCCACCATGATGACCGCGACGGTAGCTCACTTGGTGCTAAATTATGACATGAAGCTCAAGGACGGAGTACGGCCTCCAGACCAGTGGTTCCAGATGAATTGTTCACCCAACCGAACGGCGGAGATCATGTTCAGACGACGTCCATCACAATCATCTCATGTTTCTTGTTTCACAGAGTAATTTCGTATTCGCAATTTCTTATGATAATTTTGCTCTCATGCTTATTTAGTTGCGAACCGACACCGTAATTTGAGGAGATTGATAGGATGTATCAAAATTAGCCGTCATCATTGGCCTTAGAGGACACCGCCATCCTTGGGCGAATACCTTTCCAAATACACACGGCATTTTGACAGATCTGAGGCATTGGCTTCTGTTCCGGTATGCAGGTTTGCTTGTGTGGATCCTGTGAGGGGCTCAAAATTTCTGTGGCGGTTGTCCCCAGGCGGCCGTGGACGAGTCAGTAACTTGTACGTAAAGTCGTGTTCGCTTGGCTGCTAAATTAGTTCACCACAAGGCCTGGAATACAATACAGCATGGGTGCACTCCGCCAAGTGGAAGCACGCCGACGGGAGACAAGAATGCATACCCCAGACAATAACCTAACCGGATTGGTCAGAACCAACGATCATCCCCATAGTATGGGATAATTCTGAGGACCACCGTCGCACCCCCCTCCATCACCGCCGCCTGTGAGTACCTGTGCCGGTTATTCCACGAACCATGAATATCAGTGCTGACTGTATGATCGTGGTACCGATATATTATGTGCTTGTAGAATGGAATTGTTCATGCGGCGTTAACTCATTCATATTGAGAATGCTGCATAATCGTCCAGGGAGGTGATATGTAAATAGAAAGAACCGGCGCGCTCGTCCTTGTTACTATATACATTCCGACGGAACACGAAAGGTGAGACTTGCATAGACAGCAGTGTCGATTGAGGTAATCGGTAACGTTCGCCTGAGTGAAAGAGGAAAAGGTGGACGTTCATCGTGAATTATATTGAGGGACGATCAATAAGACATGCGGAACATGAACTGGAAGGTGTACTGCTTTGTATCGGGATCCCAATGTGACCAATTCCAATATCCAGCGTCGTCAGATTCGTCTTCTATTTCCCTCGCTGGGATGCGAAAAGCAATTGTTTCGTATGGTTCAGCAGCAACCTTTAAATGACATATCAGCCTCCCACACCTCACATTCATCATCAGAAAGACGTACAATCAAATACTGATATGCCTTGTTCGGTGGCTCTCGCTTTTGTTCCCAAGCACTCATGAATCGCCTTCGGGGGATCACGCCTGGTTTGATCTGGGGAAGATGCACTTGCACCATCATGCCTTCTTTTCCAGTGTCCCTATCACGGACTTTCGTCACCCGGTAACCTGGCCGACCTATTTTGAGGAAGACTTTTCGCTGTACATTCGACTGCGCTGGGGCCACCATCAGCTGTGTCTCCTTCGCATCTCGCGCGGCCCGTCTAGCGAGGTTTGTTTGGTGCTTTTTCCCTTGCGTGTGCGCAAGATAAGATCCTTCGTTCGTGTGGAGCGTCAAACACAGTCGGCATTCGAGAGATCCGAGATGGTTGCGTAGAATGTACGGGTCCTGCGAAAAATTAGCGACGTGCATCACAAAAGGCGTAGATGTACCTTTGCGAGGTCGATGGTTTCCAACGCGAGCTTTCTAAGCCGCTCCCTTCTGTCGACGTTTGTTTCGGATGCACCTGCAACACCTCCACCCCCAAACTTGGAACCCACGCGATTCTACATGAAAGGTATACGATGAGATGAAGCATGCTGGCGCGCATGGACGGACCTGATAATCTAGAAGAGAAAATGGGTCAGCTAGCTTGAGACGGATGACACGAAATCGTACCCATGGTCGTGTACCGTAGTGGTTTTCGGGCTAGAACTTCACAACTACCAACTGGTGTTATATAACAATATATTAGTCAGCTGTAATCACCCGATTCGGATGCAACATTTTGCCAACATTTTGGAGAGGAAAAGTTTCGTTCTTGTCGCAAAGTCTCGTATCAGTATGGCCGGACAAAAACGTCACCTCGAGGACAGTATCTCGGTTAAAAGATCGAAAAAGACCAAGGTTTTATCGGAGAAGTCAGAAAAGAAGGCCCTCACAGGAGATTCCGTTCCTTCCATGTCTGCAATGGCGCTGGAGGAGATTGATTTTCCGCGTGGAGGCGGTACCTCTTTGACACCACTTGAGGTCAAAACGATTCGAGCAGAGGCGGTCAAGGAAGCGGACCGAGAGTTATTCGCTGTGAGTAGTCCGATTGTTGTGAAGGATCGAATTCATGTTTCCCAGCCTGCAAAAGTCAATCGTAAACAACGCAATTCTGATATCAAGGGAAAGGGTGCAAAGGCTGGGATGGAGAAAAAAGATACTGTCCGTATCGAGCATCTAAATTACAAGGTAGGTTTAGAGCAATTTTCCGACATTGATGACAATTTCGTGCAGCGTCTCACTCCAGGGATGCGGGTGCTTGCCCAAGTGATGTCAATACAACCTCTCGCTATCGTGGTCTCGTTGCCTAACCAACTCTTCGCTCATGTTCCGATTACTCAAGTCACGCGTCAGCTCACCGAGAGGCTCGAGTCCACGAATGGCGTTGACGATGGTGCACTTGATGATGACGACAGTTCGGAGAGCTCCACCCAAGTGCCAGACTTGACCGATCTGTTCTATGTTGGGCAATACGTCCGCGCTATAGTCATAAGCACACATATCCCGGGTACAAGTGATATAGCTGGACTGGGGCGCGTTCGTGATGACGCTATCAAAGCTAGTCGGAGAATTGAGCTAAGTCTCTTCCCGGAGAAGGTCAATGCTGGTGTGCAGAGAAATGATTTGAAAACTGGTTATGTGAGTCCCCTTCGGAGATGGAACAGGCAAGACACTCATTGCATGTCAGTCCTTGAGTGCCGCTGTGCAGAGTGTTGAGGATTATGGGTACTCCCTCGATCTTGGCGTATCTGGAATATCAGGATTTCTATCGTTCAAAGAAGCGCACAAGACTGAAGAGCTCCGACTACAAGTCGGTGCGCTCGTAGGCGTGTCCGTCATTAAGATGTCGTCGAATGGTCGTATCTGCACCCTTACCAACGATCCTGACACACTCCTCTCTTGCTCAGTAAGGCTTATTGTCGAACGTGCCATTGGCGAAGCTGAACCCTTTTTCAGGTATCGGAAGTGACCAATGTTTCATCCGTGTTGCCAGGGTCGCTGGTTCAGTCCCTGATCACTGCTGTGGTTCCAGATGGCTTGGTTTTGCAAGTACTGGGTTTCTTTGATGCAACGGTAGACAAGTTTCACCTGCCGAATACGTTCGAGTCATGTCGAGTAGGGCAAAAAGTAAAAGCAAGGGTGCTGTACGATCTCCCAGGATCAGCCCCACCGCAGTTCGTTGTTACTCTTGCAGAACACCATATCAAACTTAAACCCAAAACTACACACGAAGACTCGTCTTTATCCATAGCGTTCCCTATAGGTACTGTCCTGGACTCGGTGAGAGTACGGCGAGTAGAAGCAGAGAGAGGGCTGCTTGTGGAGATACAACCCAACCAAGATGGTTTTATTCACGTGAGCATTCTGGTTAGTGGTACTTTCGTTTTAACTGATGATATTTAGGTCTCACATGTTTCTGACGAACACATTCCTGCACTGTCGGTGTCGTCCGGGCCATGGAGAGTCAATACTTTTCACAAGGCTCGCGTAATTGGATATTATCCATTCGACGGCGTTTTACAACTCTCTATGCGGACATCTGTCTTGGAACAAAGGTTTCTACAGGCTGGCCAGGTCCAAGCTGGTGAGATACTGAAGGGGATAGTTAAGCAATTGACAGACTCTGCGCTGTTCGTGTCTATATCTGGGAACGTGGACGGAGTGATCTGGCCTATACACTATGCTGATATACCTCTCAAACATCCCTCAAAGAAGTTTAAAGTTGGAGGGAACATAACTTGCCGTGTATGTGTTACTAGCATAGTTGCCTTCCCTGGATATTTATCGACTCTAACTCAGGTACTCACCGTTGATCCAGATCGGAATCGTATTGTTCTGACGGCTAAAAAAACACTCTTGGACACCACGTTCCCCATATTGACCTCCTTTTCTGATGCCAAGGTTGGACTTCTCACTCACGCGGTCGTTTTTCGGATCACGGACAAGTACCTTATGGTCGAATTCTTCAACAATGTGAAAGCCATAATCCCTGCACGCGAGGCCAGGTATGACATTTGATGGCAAGCTAAGTCGCGCTCCAACGTATTTTTTTTTACAGCGAAACTGGCGTAAGGCTAACCGGCGTGTATGCACCCGGAAAAGTGACCAAAGTGCGCATCATCTCTGTGGAACCAGAAGCAGAGCGAATTGTGGCCAGCATTCGGCAAGCCACATCCTCGTTCTCACCCAGTGTGACGAAGGAAATATCTGGCGTTCTCGTAGGCGACACAGTCGAGGGTATCGTTACTCAACTGCACAAGTTGAATGTCGCCCTTTCACTCAAGTCATCTGATGTTCGTGCGCTCATCTCGTTTTCGAGCTTAGCCCGTCATTGGAACACGACCGTGCCAGAGCTTAAAACATCTTTGAAACCAGGCGCTTCCATCGCCTCACTGGTCGTAGTATCTCGCAACCCTGAAAAGGGTTTTGTTGTCGTCACTGGGCATTCGAAAATAGATCGACTGAAGAAAACTACACTGTCTATAGACAGTGTCACCATTGGACAGATCGTTGGCGGAAGAGTGACCAGATATACTCGTTACGGAGCCCATGTCAAACTCACCACTCGGATCGCTGGTTCTCTACACCCAACCGACACCTCGGACGACTACGAAATCGGAAATCCTTTTCCTGCTGTAGATTCTGTCCTGAAAGCTGCAGTAGTGGGGGTTGACAAATCGAACAACCACCTGCTGCTTTCCACACGCACCTCGAGACTTTCACCAAATGATATTAAGCGACCAATGGACCGTGAAATAAACAGCATTGACGATCTGAAGGTCGGAGACACTGTGAGAGGTTTTGTCAAGAGCGTCGCAGAGCATGGGCTCTTTGTGATGATTGGGAGAGGGATTGATGCCCGTGTCCAAATCAGAGAACTCTTTGATGAGGTATGACTCCAATTACTTGCTAAACCCTCTGCGGCTAAAAATAGTTCACAGTACATAAAAGAGTGGAAAGGCCGGTTCGTTGTGAACCAATTGGTCAGGGGTCGGGTCCTGAAGTATGTGAGTCTGCCGCGACATTGGTTCGAACCCACTGATGGCACACCAGCATCGACACTGCGAGTAACAAAGTCGAGATGACGTTCCGCTCGGGGGATTTGGCGCGTGCGTCAACCAACTCACTGACTCTCGACGATCTTCAGGAAGGTCAAAAGGTCGTTGGTCGAGTCAAGCGTATCGAACAATATGGCATTTTCATTCAGATTGAGGACTCGAAGATCAGTGGGCTATGTCACAAATCTCAGGCAAGTTACTGGTTCGCTGTTTCGCCATCCTTACCAACCTTTACATCAGATCTCGGACAATAAGAACGCTGATGTCACGATCGCCCTCCACATGTTCCGTGAAGGTGATCGCGTGAGAGCGTTCATTATTTCTCGCGATCTTGAAAAGAAGCAACTTTCGTTAGGCTTAAAGCCTTCTTACTTTGCTGGCGACGATGTAGTGGAATCAAACTCTGAACATCATCATAACGAGCTTGGTGACTCGAGTAACGTTAAGACGCACGGCGCGTCCGATGATAATGACTTGGATGAAGAACGTTCAGGAGATTCTGGTTCAGACGAAGAGAAGTTATCTGGAGATGGGCATGATAGTGGCGACGAAGGCGACACAATGCAAATTGACACCTCTGACCCCTTCAATTTCCCCGAAGCGCGGTGTCAGGATATGGATGTTCCCTCCCTCAAGATCAACGGTTTCCAGTGGTTTGTGAGCGACATGGAGCCCAATGAAGAGTCCGGACATCAATTGGAATCCTCGGATCAAAGTGATGGCGAAGAAGACTCAGCAAAGAAAAAGAAACGGAAAGGGCGCAAGGAAATAGAGATGGATGTCACTGCGGATATGCAAACAAAGCTGCCGGATTCGAACACCGATTTTGAACGAATGCTTCTAGGGTCTCCTAATTCCTCTTACCTTTGGATCCAGTATATGTCCTTCCAGCTACGACTATCAGAAGTCGACAAGGCGCGAGCTATTGGCAAACGTGCTATCGAGACTATCCATTTCCGAGAGGAACGAGAGAAGCTCAACATCTGGATAGCACTTCTTAACCTGGAGAACGTATACGGCACAGAGGCAACCACGGAAAACGTCTTCAAGGACGCCGTGCGGCGCAATGACTCCAAGACGATCCATCTGCGCCTCGCAGCTATTTTTGACGAAAGTCAAAAGTATGAGGTATGCTGAAATGCAATACTGTTACAACCCGCAACCTAAACATTCAACAGAAAGCGGAAGAACAGTACAAGCGGACATGCAAAAGATTTGGACAAAGTTCGAAGGTTTGGACGTTGTTCTGCGAACATTACCTTCGACGCGGGTTAGTAGAAGATGCGCGCAAGTTATTATCACGCTCTCTGCAAAGCCTTGAGAGACGAAAACGTAGGTAGCCATTTTCGTTTTCCCTGTCAATGAATCACTCTACTCGCCAGACCTCAAAACCATATCCAAGTTCGCTCAGCTGGAATATCTGCTTGGCGATGTTGAACGAGGGAGGACAATTTTCGAAGGTATTGTGGATTCACATCCAAAACGGTGGGATATTTGGTCTGTCTACATGGACATGGAGGCTTCGAAAGGGGACATTCAACATTTACGGTAAGTTCTTGCACCCCCGTATGATACTCATTGATGGCGTCGCAGGAATTTGTTCAATCATGTTCTTACGATCAAGATGACGAGTCACAAGGCGAAGTACGTGATCATTTCTGTGTAAGGGATACCACTCACTTGAGTCATCCCAGGGCATTCTTCAAGAAATGGTTAGATCTGGAACGTAAATTAGGTGATGAAGAAGGCGCTATGATTGTGAAGCGAAAGGCAATCGAATGGACTCAAACGGCTGCAGAGGCCGAGTAGCATGATACTACACCTTTCGCTCGATATCTGGTTAAACGGAGAGAACGAAACGAGAAATATGATTATCGTATTCAACTTGCAAATCCAAATGAGTGTAAGACTACCGGAGAAAGCAATCGAGGCAATAATGGTATAAAGTGTATATATGCAAGAAACATCGGCTGGAACACAAGCAAATGTTATGACCGTGAGCCCAATCGAGCATGGCCGAGAGGCGAGGATTCGAAATCGCTGATTGGTCGGCGCGTACTCATCGAACTGGCAAGTTGCCGTTGCCAATCATCCAGCTCGTTGGAGAGGTGTTCGAAATTCTCTGAGCTGGACATACTTGACGGACGATTGAAGGAAGGCTGGTCGACCTCTAAAAGAAGATGTATCTTGTGGGAAAGCTGCTCATTCTCCCGTTTAAGGTTGGTGTTCTC
This sequence comes from Sutorius australiensis, assembly GCA_038089915.1. Lineage (NCBI taxonomy): Eukaryota > Fungi > Basidiomycota > Agaricomycetes > Boletales > Boletaceae > Sutorius > Sutorius australiensis. The sequence goes on from JBBPLR010000002.1 coordinate 51,302, forward strand.
CTGCGTGAGCTGTTCAACAGCCGATTCGTCCGAACCTTTCCGGTAGATGGCCAATGTGGCACTGAGCCTCTCAACATCGTGCTCGAGTTCCTCCACGCGAGAATACCGGTCGTCCGACTCTCGTTGAGCGAGTAACAGGTTTTCTCTCATAGATGCCAAGTCCTTCTCGAGCGCTTCGATACGTTGGCGTAAGTCCGTGTTTTCGTTTGTCAGCCGCTGCGATTGCTTTTGTGCCTCGTTGAGTTGAGAGCGAAGAAGATCGTGACTGTCGTCAGAGGGCGTACTGCTACCGTTGGCACGTGTGCGTGGTTCAGTGCTGGAGTGCCCGCGTGCCGTGTCAAGCTCCGTCTGAAGGGCAGAATTCGCCGTCTTCTGCTTTGTCAATTCGTCCTTCATCCTCCGCATCATTTTTTCGGTGCCTCTGTATGGATGAGATGACATAAGAGATCGTTCGAGCCATAATTATATCGTAGCTCACTTCACATAATGAACAGCAAGCTGGTAGTCTTCCTCCATCTGTTGCATCCTCGCTTTATAGCTGCGCTCAGTCTCCTCGAGCTTGCTTTCAGCCTCGAAAGCCCGGGCTTCTGCAGCGGAATCGCTCTCAATGATCGGACTCTGTCTGGAGCGGGAGCGGTCCAACTGTGACGTTAGGGTGGTTATCTGAGCCTCAGCATCCTGCTTCCTCCGAAGAGCTTGAGCAAGTTCGCGCTCCGAGATCTCGTGAAGCCGGATGCGCTCGTCCAACTGCTTCTCGAGTTCAGTTATCCGGAATGGATCGGGGCGGCCGATAGGCTCTTCTGATTCTGGGTTAAGTCCGTTTTCAGCAAGGTAATTGCGCAGCATGGCTAGCCGAACATTCGTATCAGCAGCCTCCTTGAGGGCTTCCCGAAGTTCTTTTTCTTTCTCCGCGTGGTCCTTGCGCAGACGTCCATGTTCTAGGGTAGAACTAGAGAGCTGAGCACGAAGTCCGATGACCTGGGAGCGCAGGAACGTTTGCTCAGAATCCGAATCTCGAACCCTCCGACGCTCTTCGCCAAGTTCACTTTGCGTTTCCTCCAAACGTTGAGTAACCTCTTTGAGCATTTTTCTGAGTGACACGGTCTCCATCTCCATCGCTTCGACTTTCTCAGCATGTGCACGCGCGTGCCTGTCTTCGTCAGCTCGGAGATCACGATGGGAATCCAATAGTTCTCCGAGACTTCCGGTTGTCAATGCTCTAAAGGCGTCGGCCTCCTCACGCGACTTGGCCCAAGAGTTCTCTACTTCTGCTAGTCGGATTCGAAGAGACTCGACCTCTGATGTGCGCGCTTCGAGCTCGCCCCTAAGTTCTGCAAGCTCAATTCCTAGCTGACCGACTTGATCGCGTGCACGTTGGTGAGCTGCGTCAATCTCCTCAGAACGAGAGGTCTGCGCTTGAAGGGCTGTACGCGCTTGATCCAGCGCGCGGATGTGTTGATCGCGGAGGAGAATGAGTTCTTGTGTTTGATTTTTCATCTGATTCTGCTCGGCGTCTTTCTGCTCAAGCAGAGACGTTTGCGCAACCAGGCGTTCGGCGTGGTCCCGAACAGCGGTCTCCACGGTAATCTGACTAGTCTGGAGCTCAGAGAGTGCGCGGAGGTTGCGATCGCGAGACTCTTCGAGGGTATCTGCACGCTTGTTAGCGTCCGCTGCTCGCGTCTCGGCTTGCTCGAGTAATGTCGTTTGCAGTGACAAGGAATCACTCAGTTCATCAACCTTGCGGCGCATACTTGTCTGTTCAGACGTGAGAGTAGCGATATGTCGCTCGAGCTCCGCAACGCGTTCGCGATCGGCACGAGCGACATCTGAATGCGCACCGGCTTCGTATGCGGCGAGCTTGGCTCGATAATACGCCGCTTCTTGAATAGCGCCAGATTTCATGCGCTCAGCATTTGCGATTCGATCTGAAGCTTCTCTCGCTTGAGTGGCTAGTGTCGTCTAAGCATTCTAGATCAGCATGTGGGCCGAAAGACAGGTGCGGGAGAGAGGCAGGGTTTAAGTTGACATTCACCTGTATTTGCGTCTTGAAATGTTTGAAGTTCAAGATCATATCCGCCGTCTTCGTTTGCTCGTCACTGGCAGACGCTCCGACCTTCCAGTTCTCCGTCTCTAGGAGCTCCTGATCCACCTGAACAAATCCTGACCGCGATGCTTTTAAAAGCGCCGTTTTCATCCAAGCCTCGCGCTTGCGCAACATTTCAACCTCCATTTCTTTTGTTTTGTAATCTCGGATGAGGTCGGCGGTTACATTTCCCGTGCTGCCAAACTTCTGCTGTGAATGGCTATGTGAATGGACGTAGCTGTTGATCAAAGGGGTAGCGGAAGGACTTTGATAGAAGGCATCCAATGGAGGCTTGCTCCTATCAACGACAGGTGAAGGGCTGCGAGCAGCAAGGCTTCCATTCATGTTCATAGCGACACTAGTCATCGCGGGTGGCTGCCCCTGTTGCCCATGGCCATCAACACTGCCTCCGACGGGCGACATTGCCCTGCCAGCAACCCCGAACGAAGCGGGACTCCTTGCGTGCTGCGCTTGCGCCAGGGAATCTGTTGGAGTCGGTGCACGTTCTGTTCCTCTCGTTCCCGTTGAGACGCCACTAGTGCTCTCAGATGTGATTCCTGTATCTGTAGCATGGCCATCATCGGTTCCAAGGGCTTCTTCTTCGTCTCGCCGAGGACGCATCGGAACTTTAACCTTGGAACTGGCACCCGAGCTCACAGGACTTTGTACCGTCGCGGGAACAGCCATACCATTTGGTGTCCTTGTGCCTGGACGAGTCCCGGGTGGAGACATTGCACGACGAAGATCTTCTATGTCAGGTTGAGGACCCGTGGGTGACATCGCACGGCTCCCATTTAGCGTGGGTGGTGGTGCAGGCTGACCTGACGGAGAGGGTGTTGTAGACGATTTACGGGCCAAGTTAGTCGTGCTTCCGTTCGGATTAGGTGGTGCCACTTTATTGGATTCAGGATACTTGATATGCTCTGGTGAAAAAGAATCAATGAATTCGTGTGGAGGCAAGACGACATGATGATCAACAAACTGGTATCGAGAACGTGGATTATTCCATGATCATCTCCTCTTGTGGGCGTGAACGACTCCCCGCCGAGTACGAAAACTCTGCTTCCCATCGAAGCCATCGCATGACCAGATCTTGCACATGGGGCAGGACCCATGTTCTGAAACATATACCATCGCTGGTCTGTACGTCAATCACAATCAGTCTCCCCAATATCGAAGGTGACAAGACACAGTCCCAATGCTCAGCATCGCTGAGAGCATCTGTCAAGAAAAATTTACCCACTGGAGAGTTTAAATGCGGCCAGATCACCCAGGTCCTTGCCATCGACCCCCCTGCCTCCAAAGATGTATATAACATCATCCACCACAGCTGCAGCATGTCCCTCTCGTGGCGAAGGAATAAAACCAATACATTGAAGCTCCGTCCATTTGTGTGTGTTGACGTCATATGCCCATGTATCGTTGTAATGGTATTGACCATCGGTGCCCCCAAAGCTAGCATTAGATGTCAATGATAATCATGAGGGTGCGAAGGGAAGCGTACACAATGATACGATCTCCATACGTCACACAGATGTGACCGGTCCGTTGGGCTGGCCGATCAGCACTTGTGGGTTGACACAGTTCCCACTGGGTTTGAGTTCTCACTGCCCACAAGATAGCGCCGTGCAACAAGTAGATCACGCGAGACACAAGCGTAACAATCAGATCTTTTGACATCAAAGAAACAATGGAAACGAATGACTTACACGTGTTGAGATCGAAAGACCAGAGGTCGTTCAAGAATTCACCATCGACCTGACCACCGAAAACAAAAAACTTGGTACCAACCATGGTCACGGCGTGGCCGTATCTTCCCGGTGGGGAAGACCCGTACATGGATACCTTTGTCCATTCCTTCGATACTGCCGGAGTGAGGACAAAGAAAAGTTAGCAGAGCGCAATACAATTCCGGGGGACCATGGGCAATATAACTTGGACTCACCAAGGTTAAGGAGGTAAAGGCCGTCATCTTGCTTTTCGGTTGGGTCGGACGTTGGATCCGTCTTCGTGTCACCACCCCACACAATTAACACACTGCTGACGATGGCGCTAGCGTGACCAATTCTGGGAGAGGGTATCTCCCCCGCGGTCTGCACGAGAGTTGCACTGAGGTCTCTCGTTGAGAAGAGGTACAAATCGTTGCGAGCTGCTTCACGAACAAGACCACCGAAGAGATAGAGTTCCCCATTAACGGTGGCTGATGCGGGAAGCGCGTGACCATAACGAGGAAACGGAGGGGGGGAAGGGCCAGTTGGAGGGACTACGCCAGGTTTTGGCAGGACCAGGGGAGGAGGAAGTAGGAGGCGGCGGGCGGACCAAGGATATGCAGGACGCTGCTGGGGTTGCTGCTGCTGGGGCTGGGGCGGGGAGGTTTGCGAAGGGTGAGAAGCGGCATTTGCTACCAAACCACGATTTTGTTGCTGGCGTGGTGGCTGGGATTGGGGACGACCGTTATGTGCAGTCGCACTTGAGACACATGAAATTCAACAAGAACAATTGGTGAACAGCTGCAGACGTGAAGGAAAGAACTCACACATCGCCTGACTGCTGTGGAGCCTCTTTAGCAGCCAGCTGGGCAAGAGCTTGAGATGGCGTCTGGGCGACGGTGACATTTGACGCAGCGAGTTGGGATGCACTGGGCTGCTTCTTCCTAGAGAAGAAGGACATTCTTCTTGCTCTGTTTCGGAGGATGGACGGAATGGCTGGCGAAGGTCGAAAAAAGTAGTTTGTACTGATTTAATGCACGAAAAAATGTAATTGTGCGAGTGCAAGGGAAGGGCGAGCCAGCGTTTCGAAGGAAAAGGGAAGAACGAAGGAAAGAAAGTGCACTCGACGGAGGGTACGTTGTGGACACGGAAGAGATTAGACGCGGCAATTGTGTGAACGCCAAAACCGTGCCAGCATTGCGATCGGACATGTCCAAGCGAGCTGCTCATTCCCTACATAAGACCACTTAATATACGCATTTCTCTTTTCATTATCAGTGTGCCTCCTTGACGTCGCTCATCGTCTCTACCGTCGCGCGCGGTTGTGCGGCCATCAGTTGGGGGCATTGTTTCCTACGCAACCTCACTCTCCTTCTCACGCTGACTACATAGCCACTATATCCACGTGACCACCTATTTATTGACCGCGACGCGACTTGGATGCTCGTCGTCGTCCACGATGACGGCGCGTCAAATCCTCGATGGTCTCACACAGCCAGTCCCTTCTGCACCGGCCCCGTCCCCATCCATCGTAGACTCGTCATCGGATGTATGCGCCAGCCTTCTGACCACCTCCTTGGATGGCCGTACCGAAGGTTCTCCTACCCCTTTCGATCCCGCGTCTCCACTTATCAGTAATCTCCCAGCGCTCATGTTGAGCATCGGAAATCCTATCACGATCGGCAGAAATCCAAAACTCTGGTTCGTGTCCTGAATGTTTATTCATTCATCCACCGACTGGCCACCACTCCAAACAGTTCCTATGTCATCCCCGACATTGTCGTTTCCAGCCTCCATTGCAAGATATATGCGCAAGTTCAAATCTATCGTAACTCTTCTCCCTCCCCAACTGTTTTTACTCAGTGTTCGCTCCGCTGCGGGAGGAATCATCATATCGTGCCAGGTAGTTGTCCCTTCCTGTGCCCGGCGTCACCTATTCATGCCCTCTAGGATTTGTCTACCAATGGCTTACTGATAAACGGGCACAAAATTCGCAAGACCTCTTCTATCCTTATGCACGGAGATACGCTCAAGATCCCCGCGTCACAAGGTAGCATTCCCCTATCTTTTAGCTGCCGAAAACAACATCGTTCTCGTCTAGCATTTCAGTGCATCCTAAACTCAAGACATCTGCCTGCAACGCGGCAACATACTGTTCTCTCTCAACACCATCCTTTCAAAGTACGCCCTGACAGGAAAGCTTGAGTCTTCCTGATGCATTCCCCAGGATTTGGGACGGTACCGTATCACCTCACACTGTCTTGGTACAGGCAGTTATGCGTCTGTCCATCTTGCTCTCGATACATCTGCACATCGTCAGGTGGCATGCAAGATTATCCGCAGAAAGGGAGGCAACGACTTGAAAAGAGAGATGAAGGAGGCTACTCTTTTGACATCTCTCCATCATGTACGCATCTCCGTTCCCTCCAATAACAATATATGTTAAATCCAATTTCAGCCAAATATTAACAGAGTTTATGCTTTCGATTATGACTCCCAATTTCTCTACATTATGCTCCAGCTGTCCACGGGCGGTGATCTCTTTACCTACATCACAAATAATCCACGGCACAGGTTATGCGAAGGCGAGGCAAAGTACATAACATTCCAGATGCTCAAGGGACTTCAGCATTTGCACGACAAAATGATTTCACATCGCGGTAAGCTTTCGTTGACTTCTTTTGCTATAGTGCGCCTTCAGCATTTCCACACTGCTGGTGATGATACGCCGCCTTAAATTTATTGACGCATACCAATCGCAGATTTGAAGGTTAATGCCCGTCCTTCATTTCTTTAACATTTATCGATGTCGCTGACGACCCGACACCCTCCTCTCTCCCCTTTGCCTCTATTTTTTCGTGCGCGCTCTGCCCGACGTATACTCATGCAGCCCGAGAACATTCTGTTACACTGCCCTGGTCCTTACCCTCACATCCAGATTGCCGATTTTGGTCTTGCCCGTCCGAGGGCCTACGAAGAAACTCTCCATGTTTGTGGTACCATCTCGTATCTTCCTCCAGAAGGTGTACGTGCGTTGGAAAATAAAAACCTGGGATACGTCGGAATGCCAGCGGATTGCTGGAGCGCAGGGATCGTCATCTTTGCGATGTTGACGTGCGCCACTTTCCTTTGAACCCCTTCATGGGCCTAATGCTGCTGACTCTCGGTCTCTTCCTGGGGCTGACACATGAACTATGACCGTTAATATAGGGGCAGTCATCCCTTCGATTATGGCGACCCCAGGGAAATGCGTGGCGAAGATAGCGTCTTCAATGCGCAGGATAGCAAAGTCAAGGATAGCGAAGATCCTATGGGATTCTCGCAGCGTTCTTACATTCAAGATGAACTAACGAAACAACGTATCCTTGACGGAACGGTCTACTTTTGTGAATCATTATGGGCACCGCTTAGAAATGGTGCGTGTGCTGCACGCCTTGGCCTTGTCTCCACATGATGACAGGTAGCTTTTCGGCCTATGACCTATGTGTATAACAATGCTTTCACCGACCTAATGCCGACCTTGCCCATATCATTGCCACAGCGAAAAATCTCGTGGCTCACCTCCTTATACCTGATCCAAAACAACGAGCCACGGTATACGCAGCTCTCAAGAGCTTCTGGATCGCCTCAGACCTCGCAGACCTCGAGCGAGCGTACCGTGGAAGGATTCGTTCGGTCGCTTCATGACGCCATCAACATACGCCACTCTTGCTCCTGCGACTTCGGATTTCGTTTCCGTTAGCTGCGAAGTATGTGTGTTTCCGATGATGCATCCGGCGTTTGCGCTGCGCCCTTGCCTCTCATCTCATCTGTATGTAACAATCTGATGGCCCCGGGCGTCACTCAATCAGAATGTGTCCTTACTATCATGCATCCGCATCAACCTTTATTTCGTTCGCTAATCCGTGACGACGACTACCTCCGTTAGCAATCAAGCCTTCAAAAAGTTGGCATGAACTAATGACGATAGCCAATCAAGGCACACCTCTTACAATCCAACGAGATACTCACAATGAATGTGGTCCGACGCGAACGATGAGATCTGTGTTCTCAATTCAGTAGTCCACAAGATAACCAAGATAGCTGGAGATACGTACGAAATAGTAACCATGATCATACCCTTCATGACACCTCACGCGCACCTGAACCTCGTCGTGTCCGGCATCACGCGCAGCCTTGCGAAATGCCTCGGGGTGGAGTTGGTAGAGAAAATTATCCGCAGTGCCCTGGAAACGCGGTCAGCGTGTCAATCTGTCCTCCTGCAGAAGCTCCCATATGCAGGTATAAAAAAGATACACACATAATCGATGAGGACATTGATCGCTTCTTTTACCCCTCCTACGAGGACGGTCGCGTCGTACTTCACCTTGCCTTCTTCCACACCCCCCACGAGGTATCCGTTGAATGCCTTTTGGCCCCATGGGACAGCGGACGGTTCACAAATGGGGGAGAAAGCGGAGCACGAACGGTATCGCTTTTCGCCCGCAATCAACGAATTAAGATAGATGGTAAGCGCACCATGACCACCCATGGAATGACCAAAGATGGACTGGCGAGAAAAATCCTGTAGCATGCTCTGGTGAATCCCCCTGATTGACCATTCTGGAACGAGACACACGACATACGATAGGAATCTCTGCTGCCTGTATAACTTCTGGCAGTTCCTTCGTGACGTGGTCTAGCATGTTATAATGCTTTGCCCACTTGGACTTGGTGGCATTAAGATAGAATCCCGCACCTGATGGCACGTCAGGTCAGCGGGTTTGAAGCCTGGCGACATGAACGTTAGGCTCACCGACTCCAAAGTCCCAGGAGGCGGCTTCATCCTCTATTCCAGCCCCCCGAGGAGATGTGTCAGGGAAGAGGATGGCAATGCCTTCAGCTGCCGCATCACGCATAAACCCACCCTTCTGTGCGCTGTAAACGGGCAGGAAACGATTGAGATGCCAACATAATCACAGGTTCGTTGACTCCTGACGCTACCAGAGGCCGAGAACGGGACTTACCCGTTGTCCTCTGTGCATGTCAGGCCCGCCAGGTAAATCAGGATGGGCACCTTCCCGTGAGCTGCATTTGCAGGGAGGAAGAGGTTGAACTGGGCATCTAAATCACCAAGGATGGTGGACTACAACAATAATTTAGTACGGATGATCGATGAGGGAAAGTTCCAGAAGCGCACCTTGAACTTGTACTTCGTCAATGTCCCCTCGTAATGCTTGTTCGAAAATACTTTCTCCAGTATGGGTGCCATTCGACCGAAATTAAGACGGTACTGCAGTTACAAGCCGCTAGTGCAAAGTGGGTCGAGCTTTATCCCTGATAGCGAAGGAATAACAAGATCTGTCGGATTCTCTCAGGTCCGTCTACACATGACAGCAAAACTGGTCCTAAGAATATCTTTGTTTCCGACGCCGGTGGCCTTCCCCGTCTAGCAATGGCTCCGTCTTGGGGTAAATGAGACCGCTTACTTGTATCCGGCAAATAACGAGTGTATCAGTGCGTATACGTCGCTTAATCCCAACAGCGTGCTTGGATCAGTCAGGTTACTGATAATTAACTGATCAATGATCGTAATGAGATGTTCTAAGGTATAACGCTGAAACAATAGTAGGTAAGTAATAGCTCACGGTATGTTGTTTGACCGACGTATTGACTACTGGATCCGCATATGATTAGAAAGGTGCAGAATCAGAGATTCGACTGAATCGAGTCACAAGCGTCGTATCGATGACCCGGTGGATGTCTCAAACGATCTCAGTTGCGACTGAGGTTTGGGAGGAGGAACAATTGTCACCTCCTTTGCATCCATATCATGTTTCTCGATCGCAGTTTCCCTGACCTGTGCAGATTCCGGGGGGATGCCGACGCACTCTTGATCGGCATCTTGTTGGTTGTCTTTCCCCAACGTCACATCCCTCTCTTGAAGAGCACCGCTCTCAGCAGGTCCGGGAGCACACTGTTGTCTTTGCACCTCTAAACACATCCCCGGTCCTTCAGGACAGGAACTAGAGCGACTGGACCGGGAGGATGGAGGTGAAGGTGTGGACCGTAGCATTTCCTCCATCCGCCGTCTCTCCTTATCCGATCCAGTGCGTCCTATGGTGTCCGTGTTACCCACCTTGTCGGATGCAGGCTCCTCGGGTTTCGTGAGCAATCCCATTGCTCCCTTCTTCCTCCCCTCCTTTTCTTCCCGGCCAACCCATCGTCCGTCAACAACATACCCTTCTTCTTCTTCCACGCCCGCCAACAGATCTGCTACACCCACGTAAAACCTTTCCGCACTGAATCCTACATCTTTTCCCAGAATGAAAGCATGCATGTCTTTAAAACCTGATTGTCGAGTTGGAAACGCGTTAATAGAGAGACGAGTCGCTGGGAAGAGGCCACCTACCTGCAAGGCTAGTAAGATTGCCTGCAAGCCCACCTGTCCAACCCACTAGATCAAGGTGGTTCACGTTGCGCAATGTACCAAGATACGTGCCCCATTGTGCCGACTCCACGGATACCAAGCCATCGTTCGGTCCCTCTTGTGCCGCTATGATGGAGTGTGGATACCTATGAGGGATAACAAGTCATCTCCGTATCTTTGTGAGGCGGTGGTAAGCCAGTCTCACTTCCAAGTGTCAATTAATCCGGGTTCATATTCTGCTCCCCAACTGAAATACCGTACATCTTGTGCATCCGGCGTGTTGTCATTGAATTGCTTCATCGCCTCTCTGGTGAGAGATCCGAATGCCTTGCCGTCGCCACCTCCATTTGGGAGAAGCTCGAGGAGAGTAAGGACCGCTGGGAGGTGTGTAGAGGCAAGAGAGAGAAAGTGTGAAGCAAAGGAGGAACCGCGGTGGGGAGTGGCTATTGTAGTCAGGCTGAGGACGCGAAAAGTCCGTTGGGTGAGATGGGTAATGAGATAACGACAATCGATGCCACCCTGATACATAGGTGAGGTGATGGAGATTTGGTAGAGAAAAACATACCATGCTATGACCTATTAGATGAATATCTCGACCAGGATATGTTTCCGAAATCTTCTTTTCAAGGACTATTGCACGATCGATTGGTGAGGAAGTCGCTGGAACACGGGTGATGAGGACTTCGCAACCACTGGCCTCAAGGACCTCCTTGATTCCTCGCCAATGGGAAACCTGTAATGGGGCTATGGCAGGCCCAATTGTGACAGAATCGAAACCTAGGAGACCGTGGCAGAAAACGAGAGGTGCATTTGGGGTACGGACTAGGGAATGGAAGTCTGCCAATTTCCGATGGTGTGCAAGGATGAAGACGACATACATTTCTTCCGTAGATCACCATCGAATAAAGCAGATTCATTTAACACGCTTGCTCCACTTTCCCTGTTGGTATCACGGTCTGATAAAAACCACCATCTGCGAAGGGAAGGAGAAAATTGTGGGGCTGCAGATGTATGTATCGAGCGGAGGGTGTCGAGAGACGAACGCGTAGGTGGAATAGCGGCAAACGAGGGAGAGGGGGAGGAGGCGAGAGTGACGGAATAATCTGACGTGGTTGGTGGAGTTGCAGAAGGAGAGGTGTACCGGGGATTAGATATTAGGGGCGGCGGTCTTGAGAGGGAACGAGAGGGTGTGGAGGAGGAAGCAAGTCTAGCGGGGGGAGGTGGAGAGGGCAAGATGCTGTTGATGAGCGCGTCATGGAGTACGTCTAGCATCGGTGAGGGTGGATGAGAAGGGGATGAACGAGAGTGTGAATGGATTTGAGAAGGAGAGCGAGGACGAGAAGGGAGACGTAGGAGTGGTGCGGTGGACGCATGACCCGGTAGGGTGAGCGTCCGCGAATGGTGGCCGAGCCCAAGTCCAACGTTGGTCATTGTATTGTTCTGCGTGGCTGGGAGAATGTCGAGGTGAGGGAGAAATGCGTCGGGCATCGTACGGGACGGTGACGAGCCCTCCATCCAGGCTGGGGTCGACAATATCACGAGCCTAGGTGTAGAGTGGCTGTGTATTCCTCTGATGACGTCGAGCCAACACGTTCGCTCGTTGTACCGAACATACCTTCGTCAAGTCAGCGCACTTCCACACGCTTACCTTCGGTGTGCAGCGCCGTTACACTTGATTATTATTATCTAACGCCCAACAGCCTTTTTTTTAGACTCAAGGCGGGAGACGACTTCCGTTTAGTACTGAAAACCAAGTCGATCGAACTTCGTAGAAGAAAGTTGAAAAGGGTATCCAAGGTTAACGTTGTCTTATTTCTCGCAAGTTCGTTCGCCTGATTTGCATATCATATCGGCGCAGGACTTGCGACGGCTACGGGCTGCCAATGGAGGAGAATTTACTGCTTTCGATCGCATGCTCGACATAGCCTACGGAAGGGTAGGGAAGTTACGTCGGGAATTGATGGAGGTATGATCACGCGGATGCTCAATACCCTCCTAATCTCACAACGCCCACTAGCCTTTGCTTTCGGACGGGAACCCTCCGATCCCTTCCCTGACTGACTCGCGGAAGGACAAGACCCGTTTACCTACTTACTCTCCAGAGCTTGCAGCCCTTCTCACTTCGGGCATCTCGCACACGACAAGGGCACTGCAAAAACATCACCTTTTTTCACCGCCAGGACTGCCGGAACGTCTAACATCAAATTCTGAAGACATAATGCTGTTGGGAACGCTAGGCAAGCGTCGCGAATACAACATTCGGTGGCGTTTCTTCAAAAGGGAATGGAAGAAGGTTTACCCTCCCCTTCAAGTATCGCCGCAGCATCATCCTACGCATCAATCCAACGCGCACATTTCCTCGAATCATCCACTCAGTTTCGGTTTCCAGAATACCGTCGCTCTCCGGGAGTTATTTGTGTTAGCAGGATCTCCTTCAAGGTTACCTGATCCGCCTAGGAAGCAAATGGCATTACAACAGATTCAGAACACGTCTGAGGCGAGTCTGTTCGATGGAAATTTACCAGTTCGATGGCTTCGTCGGCGGTATCAGGCACTTCTAGGGAGGGTTCCGCTACTGACACCTCGACCCACGCCACAAGACTCTAAACGCACCTATGACATCCAGTTGGCAGAAAATGCCATAACAACCTCCAGAACTCACTTGTCACGACTTCGTGTCGTGGACGCAAAAGACGTTTCATGGATAAGTGATGTTTACCGTACACTTCATCCCAAAAGACATAACAAATAATTCCACGTGTTACACCTGCGCGTTCATACACTCCACTTCAGAGGACTCTCTTGCCCCCGGCCAGAGTCGTAAATATGATTAGTTAGATACGTCAAGAATTTGATTCGGCACTCTCTAGCTCTAACCCATGCAGCTCGATGCTATACATGCCATAATTGCGGTCTGTATATCTGGATGTTGCAGAGTCACCCAAGCTCTGATCTACGCCACACTGGAGGTTCAGAATGACCTTGTACTCGTCAAAGGAAAACATTTTGCTTCTGCGAACGCTATCAAGCAAACCCTGTAGTCCCTCAAGTGGTGAAGATCAGATGCAACTCAACTAAGAAATACATACTGAGGGTCCCAAAGAGAAGAGCGTGTAGTATTGTCTGGCTCTTTCAAATCGCGCCAGCTGTTCTCCGTCACCAATGGTACGAATACTTTGTTGAAGTGCTCGGATGTTCCGATCGACTTTCTTCATGCCAAAGTCATTTGCCACGCGGATTTGACGAGCGCTGTTGATCAGTAGTTGTTCTACCAAGTTCTCCAAGCCGAAAAATACGAAACTACGTGACAGTTGTTAGTCGCGGGGAGTGAGGATGAGTGTTTGACGGACTTGTGTTCATTTTTAAGTAATGTTGTGTTAGTGAATTCGTCAACACTACTAAGCTCCGAATTCAGATCAACAATGTACGGGTCCGGTTCCCCAACTTCATGATCAACTTGATAGTTCCCCTGAGATGATGTCAGCAGGTGCATTCACCCAGTAGCAGCACTCACATGACGAAAGGCTGCATCGAGATAGTAAATGGTTCTACAGCGAACTTCTAGCCTAATTGTATGCAGGATGATTTCCGCAAGCTGCGTGTAGGTTTTCAACAATGCGCCAAAACGCCTGGATTCCGTGTAGTTAGTAAAACAAATCCTCCAGGGAATACACCTACAAGGTCATCTCATGCGATAAGGGTAAGCTAAGTTGGTTGTCTTTGGAAGTGTCGTGTGGGAAAGGGAAAGACGGCGGAGGTATTTGTGATGAGGACGCGGGCTCAGGGGCTGCGAGGACCAATGCAGGTGAAAGCGTAGTCTCAGCAGAAGATCTTAACGCGTTCAGTTCCTGCGTGAACCAGGCCTGAGAGACATACGTCAGAAAGCAGCGAATGGGCTCAGTAGATCAGCACGTACGACACTTCGATAAAGGTTGCATAAGGCAGCAATGTTGCGGACAGAGGGGTTAAGGTCACCTTTATCCACAGAGTATTGGGCCAGATAACCCATTTCTAGATGACTTTCCTGTTTGCATAACTGCTGCTTAATTACAAAATCCTGTTGGTGGACATGAGATTTAGTCTGACCCACGACGTAATCCAAAACAACCTGACCTCCGCCCCAAATAGCTCAGACAAACATGGGATCAGTTCAGATTTTTGTGCCCATTGAGCAGCGACCGATGGTGATGAAGGACCTTCGGTCGTACCCGTGGACACAAGATCCTGGAATCGATGACTGCATCGCTGATAGAATTGGACAATAACCCCGACAATAAGCCTCGCATAATTCTCGCGATGAAATGGCGTTGCGCAAAGCATTGCGCATAGTGAGTTAATGAGGGCAATCAGCTGCGTAGCCGCCTACAGAAAGTTCAATGGAGGCCAACTTTTCTGAAGAAAATGACGTACTTTGAGAATGGGTCGGGGACTAAAGCGGGTAGACAACATATCGGGTTGGAAGGCGTCAGGGGCTGTGTGTGGTCATTCCACAAACCAAATGCTGCCACATTGAACAAACATACCGGACACCGCATGATGGAACAACAAGGATATCTTGTCCTCCAACTGCGGCAAATATACCCTGAGAACAAAATCATCCAATACTTCGCTTGCGGATCGTGCGCTCTCCTGGCCATCAGGTAGTATATTTGCCACCCTACTCAAAAATGTGAGGGTTGGCTGAAATAGAACAGTCACATGGAATGCGTCTGGTTTGATCAACAAACGACGATGTTGTCCAGCACCAAGGACGCGCTCGTCAGAACTGAGGGAAGACAGAGCACTATGCACTGCATTCTCCAAGGAACTCTGTACGAGTCCCGGCATAGTATCTCGAAGGACCCGCATGAGTTCATCCTCGTGCTTCCGAAGAAACTTTGTTGTTAATTTAGTATCGGCGTCTGTAAACCGAAAGATACCCTATAACCAATCATATATTTGACTTAGTGAACTGACCAATAGGCGAATACCTTTAGCCTGTCTCGCGTAAATCGCCCTTCACGAAGTACCTCATTGATTGAGGCGATTGGATTCCGTCCTGCCACGGCGCTTTGTTCTTCGTCGGTCAGATAATCATTGAGCAGAGTCCGAACCTGATATTTGTTTGGTCAACACTGACATTTTTGACGTTCGCAAGCAAACGCACTTCAGCCTGTATTGCCAACCACATATCGGCAATGGGGAAAAGAGTTCCTGGCTTGGCGCCAGAAGAGTCCTTGAAATCTCGTCTCTGAGAATGGGTTAACGACGTTCAAATCTGACCAACACTAAGATCGATCACACTCACTGATCCAATGCGGTTGGCTACTTCGAAAACCACGCGTAGACCTTGTGTTACTGCATCCAGTTTGGAATAGACTGTCCAAAAGAGGTCCTTCAGAATCTCCTGATCGTGGTGTTTTGAGGTCGATTCTAGCGCAGCCGAACGGAGAGTAGACGCTGTTGTTGATGAATTTTTACGGACATGGGCCGTCTGAACCGAGCTGGTCGTTGCAGATCTGTCAGAGACAAAAATGTATCCTCCGTCGGACCTAGATCCCAAGGCAGCAGCTGTGAGAAGGGCTGAACTTCGCTTCGAGTTTTCGGCGCGCTCCTCGACTTCTTCGACAGTTGACTCGATCAAAGAGAAAATCTCGCCTTGTAATCGTTGCATGACAGAGTCTAGGGCGCTCCCGAGCTTGCATAGAATAGCTAGAGACTCTAGAAGTGTCTCAATATAGGTGAACGAATCTGCTTCGGGGTTGGTATTGAGGTAGCCAAGGGGTAGAGAACTACTTGGCAAGGTCAATAAGCCAAAATTCGAAGATGACGACACCGATGTAGATATCGACGCCGATAGCTCTTGCGCGCTGATGTTGGTACGGAGATTGGCATCATCGAGGTCATAAGGAGTGTCATTCGGTCGGGTTGCCAGACCGGTGAGGTAACGCGAGAGACGGGTCCCCCGAGTGCTCTGAAGCAAGGGTGTTGACGTGGTTCGCACATGACTACCTGGGGTGTTTGTTTGCGCTCGCTGGTCTTCGAACTCCACTTTCGAGACTGATCGGGTTAATTGAGAGTGATAGACTACAACACAAGGAATCACGCACACGTCGACTGACCCGGTGTATACGAAGCCCACCGCGTGTCACACCAAAATGACTTGAGGTAAAGATGGTTGTGAAGCTCATCAATTAAGATATCTCGGAGTGCCTGTAGGCGATAAGTGACCAACGGCTCAGCAAGATGATTATAAAACTTACAGTCTCTTGTCCGAGAAGGTATGCCCGTAAATCCGTAACGGCACCGATATCCTGCATGTCAGATTTGTTGATCAGCTTAAGGCTGCGTATAAGCAAGACCGAAGCCTGTACGAGGCGCTTCTCCGAGATCAGTGCCTCGAGAGCGTCTGGAACGGATTTCAGATGTTCACTAGGATATAAAGTGGGCACCTGTGTGCAAGCGAACAGGGTCGACATACATCTGGTCCAGCAATCGTATCATTTCCTCCAAAGTTTGCCCTCTGGCCCACAATTGAGCGAGATCGGCGCGTTTGCTTCCGAGAGATTCTTTGGTTTCTTGAAGAACAACACGGGTTTCTTGGATTTGCACTTGGGCCTGTCCTAAGTGGTTCAGCAGAGCTGCATGATGTGGCAATGCATCGGCAAAAGCCTTGTAATGTTCTGACCAGCGACCTGAGTTGAAAGAAAGCAGACTGGGAAAGGTATCACTGACGGTCCACCGAACCCTTTAGAGCCTGTGATAGCATCTCCTTGGTTCTTCCGAACGAGAACATGGTTTTTCCGGTAGAATTCTCGTCGAGCAAGGAGAGTGCTAGGTCTACGTTGTTGAACTGAGAAATGTCAATTAAAGTATCCATAGGTAGGCACCCCAAGGGATGTACTGACATCGGGATCGATGACAAACTCCCACTCGTCTCTGATCTGGTCCAGGATAGCTAAGGCGTATTCAGTGAGTCGCGTTTGCATGTCGGGGACCGAAGAATACACAACGGTTCGGACTGACCGTCGATTTCGCCTGTTTTAGCCTTCGCAGAAAGGTTTCTGTAAGGCATACGCTCTTTGATTCGGTCTTGCCGGACCTTTTCCCGCTCGACCTCCAAGCGCCGTTCGACTTCATGGTTGACCGCATCGTTACCATTGGCGATTTCACCCCGGCGGAAATTAGGTTCCCCGGCGTCTCTGAAAGCGGGGGACATGGTGGACGGAACTGGGGATGCCGATGATTCACCTGTCGCAGAGCGAGGGCCTAACTGGGGATTGGTGGGAAGTGAGGTGCTGCTTATGAGACGATGTTGGATAGAAGCATCCGAGAGTGTTGTACTTGAACTATCTCGACGCTCCCTCGCGTCGTTGACTACGCGAGATGAGGTTGAGGTGCGTTCAGAAACGGAGTGATCAGAAGGTTGACGGGGTCTCAGGTCGGATCTCTGTGGACGATGGGGACGATTCGGGGATGTGAGCGGTGTGGGCTTTGGGGTGGTGGGAGATGGGAGGAAGGGTGGTCTGGATATCTGTAAAGGACGGGTTGGCGGTAGTGAGGTTGGGTAATTGAGCGGGTTTGGAAGAGGGTTGGATATCGACGGACGACGGGAGGTCATGGTCGTCCTCGTCGTCGCGCTCTGAAACCGAATCCGGTGCCAGTCATTTCCGCCCTTTCTCGTTCCGCTCCACCCACCCCGCATCGCCCTCTTCCGTCAAGGCACCGATGTGCTCGCGCATTGGTGGTCACCTAAACCCACACCCGTAGGCAATCCTGGCGTTTTGGACTTTTACACGCACTTCCTCGACACCATCCATGATGATCTAGATATATCAGGTACACTTGCCATCCTCGCATTCTCCCATGTCGGTCATACCCCATCATTGGCCTCAGAACACCCTCTTTCAAGCCTCCACTCCTTTCAGTTCAGCTTGTCGTCGCAGCTCCAGAGCGCCCTCAGTTTGTTTGATGCCGCACGGTCCACTTTTAGTTCCTCCGTTGGCGTGATTCTCGCCGGACACAGCGTTTGGCGCGTGGTTGGCTTTGCAGGCAGATTCTTGTCCTCTCACTTCTGAGATTTGCTAAAAGTCAAAGTCTCTTGGTCAAGGTTTTGAAACTGCGTTCCGATGCTATAACCCGCGTATTCCTCCTCTTTCCCGCTATTGTGGATATTGCAGACACTCCGAATGGCAAGAAACTTTCTGTTCGTGCTGCGCTCACCTCACGTCTCAACCTGTCCATTCAGATATTTTTCCGCGTATGACAGTGGCTCTTTCGTGCACCTCTACCTGGTGTGATATCCAACGTCGCAATTTGTCACTACTATCTGCCTTTGCAGATCCTCGGCATGTTGTTCCCCCTCGTATCCTCGCTCGTCACTGAACGCATTGCATTCATTTGTGCGGTCACCTCAAGCAATATTAGCTGCCATGTCGATGGTCCACGATGAGATGATCCACATTCGTCGGTTGGACGCGGAGCTTCTCAGGACCTACTGTGGTTGTACCTTGCAGCAGAGTCCGATGACTGGGTTGGCCAACGAAAGGCCGTGACCCTTGGCGCGTTTGGAGATGAAACACGCATCTTTCACGGCGAATCGGGTGTTCCTCATGCCTTTTGCATCGGTGAGGCGATCTTTATACGCTCTAAGCACGCGCGTTTACGATATCCAACAGATCATGACGAGGGGCACGGTGCTACGAATGGCTGTAAAGTGTACAAACAAATCGTGATGGTCAAGTGAGGCAAATGTGAAATGTGAAAACGACGGCCCATTTCGACAAATCAAAGAGAATGAAGCTGTTCTGGACTCTGGTAACAGTATTAGAGAAACATGGATATTGTGGTCAAGTCCTGATTTGTCGCCTGCGCTGGCTTAGTCAGCACAGACTTGTCTCCAGCGATGATTTTTGTTTAGTTTTTTGAAGTCCTGCCTGCAGCCTTGGTCGCCAAAAGAACAATATTCTCCCACTAAATATATCCCGAGATTGACATATAAAGTTGCCTTGTGTAAGGCAGAGTTCAACATTTGTAGACATTGAATAGAAATGATGACTCAGCCAATGTTGGACACAGCGTGTTCCGGAACGCGTCCTGCTTGAGTACGCTTCGTGGCGAACGACCAGCTCGTCGTGATGACTGACCCATGCTCGGATCCCGCCCTCCTTTTCAGCCTTTCACGGCTGTCCCCTCTCACGTCCGTAGGGTCGAGCACACCTCCTCTCATGTCGACGCGTCGAAAAGCTCAGTGTTACGTGGTTCCACCTCCACTCTCACCGTCCGTCAGGGAGCTTTACCAGCCAGCGCCGGACTATCTCGGGGGTGATCCAGACTTTATGCGCGATGATCTTGATACCGTCGTCGGCGAGTACCCTGTCGATACCCGGGGTAAGCCTTCACACTACTTTGTGCGTTTCAAAGATGGACTCGCACGTAGGGTTGGTCATAGCTTCTATTTGTCTTCTTCTCTTTCGACGCTCAACTTCCCATAGATCTCTTCGCGCACACTCCTTACTCATTGCAACGGCCTTGTCGACGAGTACCGTGCGTCCAAAAAGTTGTCTGATGTCGCATTGTCTGATAGCTTATTCAGTGAAACGAAAGGCACAGGGTCTTCTTGACCATTTTGACCCTGCTTCCCATGATGTCCACGAGCACTCGCGAATGAATACTAGGGTGTCAGTTGATACGATCATTCCCATCGCAACCTCCCGAACACCCTCTGAGAGCGACATATCCCACTCCCCTCCTCCTTCCGAGTCCCTTCTAACCGAAGAAGATGACAGTGAAAATGCTACCGATCGTTACACTAGTCCTGCTTTGACTCGCAAATCTACTCGTCTCGCTGAAAGCAACAGGAAGCTCATACAAAGCAAGCTTCCATTCAGTCCCAAGAAACTCCGCAGCAATCGCAGACGAAGAGAACGTTCGCTTTCTGACTCTGGAGATGATCTAGGCGGCTACGGTCAAGTTGATTCAGACGTGCAAAGTTTTGTACCTAGAAAGTCGGCACGTTCACGGAAGAGCGCTCGCTCTAATCTCGCCGATGAGCTCATTAACGGGGAAGACTCGGACGCAGATACCTACCGCGACAGCCCTCAGCATAGAACACGGACTCGGGAAAGCGGGAAATCCAAAACGAAGCGGTCTGCCGCAGCCCGCCCTGCGTACGGTCACTTCCGTGATATTGACGATCTTGATTTCGATTTCTACGAGGACGAGGCGACCTCTTCTCTTCGCGCCCACAGAGGCATCTGCGAAAAATGTCACAGGCCTCCTGCTCACAAGCTGTTGGTGAAGACAGGGAAAAAAGGCAGACGCAAGATCAGGAACGATGAAGGAGAATCAGATGGCAGCGACGAAGGCCACGTCCAAGGTTTGGGGGGCTGGGTTCGATGGTTTGAATGTTTAGTGGTCTTTTCCTTCATTATATTGATACGATCTTTACAGTCTCAAATGCCCTGTGGTCGCCCATTGGAAATGCCTCGCAAAAACCCAAAGGGATGAGATTACGCGGGCCGCTCGTGCTCGTGATAAAGATCAATGGATAGCACAAGCACAAGAGGCAGGCGAATCATCTGTTGGCGATTTACCGCATCGCAGTGAACTCGACATCAACCAGACAACCGACTTCATTTGTGGATTGTGTATGAAGGGCGGTATTTGTATGGGGTGTTTAGAAGTGGCTCTGGAGCCCGACCCGTCTCTCGCGAACAAGCCACCTCTCTCTAGGTCTTCCCTTGAACCCACGCGAAGCGACATCCAAGACATCGAGGTGGTCGGTACCACTTCACCTGTCGGGAATGATACCTCGTTGCAGCAGCCTTGCCAGGAACTCCTTTTCAGGTGTTTTTCTTGCAGACGACTTGCTCATTATCGGCATTTGCCTGTACCAGAAAATGCGGCATGGGAGGACGCCGACCTTGCAAGTTATTATCAAGAAGAAACCAATTGGCGTTGTGCCGATTGTGCATCATACATTTATCCACTGGACAAAATTTTGGCTTGGCGACCCCACCCTCCAGGCGTCGTGGAGCCTACTTTGGTGATTCCACCTGATTCCAGGGCTTCACTTCCTCGAGAATACTTGGTGAAATGGGCGGATCGGAGCTATCGACGGACGCAATGGGTACCTCATATGTGGCTGGTTTCGACCAACTTGTCGAAGTTAAAGAACTTCCTTACCAAGGGCCCCAGAGTCCCGCTTCTCGATGAACCAGTATCTGACGAGACAGCCATAGATGTTGATAGGCCTAATGATGTCGGCAAGGAAATGCTTGCCTTTGATCCTAACATAGACGCTGCTGCCGAAGTCCGGCCTTCAACTGAGCCGAAGCACATCTCACTCGGTCCTCTACCCGACGCTGAACGTCGAATCCCTCCAGCTTGGAAGACTATCGACCGCGTTCTCGATATACGCTTATGGAATCCTCCGTCCAGCACGAACGGGAAGCGTAAGGACATTATCCGTAGGGGCCAGCTCGATGAGCCCCCTTCGAATGCTGGACAGGAGCTGGAGCGGGCTTACGCGGAGGGTGAACAACCTGATGAGTCGTTCATGGAAGAACTGGATGACTGGTTGTCAAGGACAGGGAAGGTTTTATCTGTAGAGCATATTGACAAGGTTGTGTGGATGTTTGCTAAGTGGAGTGAACTAGGGTATGATGAAGGTCAGCACCCCGATCTTATATGCAAACGATACTTCCTTAATTTCCTACCAGCAACTTGGGATTCTCCACCCCGCCGCGGAGAACCTGGGTATGGAGCCTACGAACGCGCATTTCAGCATTTTATCGACTCTCGGGGAGTTTTCGTCAAAAAGACACGAGAAGAGATTCACGAACTGGAGGCCCGTGTTGAGAACGGTTACGGTGCCTTTGCTCTCAAGCGAGATCTTGACGAGCAGCCTGATCTTGGACAGAGTAATCAGCTCAAGCTCATGAAATTCCAGGTTGGTGGCCTTGCTCTGACCGAGCGCTTCGCTAATCAACCCACAGATCGATGGGTATAATTGGCTTTGTGATAACTGGTGGAATCGACAGCCTTCGATACTAGCCGATGAAATGG
This sequence comes from Sutorius australiensis, assembly GCA_038089915.1. NCBI lineage: Eukaryota > Fungi > Basidiomycota > Agaricomycetes > Boletales > Boletaceae > Sutorius > Sutorius australiensis. The sequence goes on from JBBPLR010000002.1 coordinate 73,551, forward strand.
GATTGGTTTGTCGTTCATTGCCTTGCCTCGCCTGCTCTGATCTTCCCTGTGTAGGGCAAAACAGTTCAGATCGTGACTTTTCTCGGGACGTTGGTCGAAAAGTTCAATGCGGCTCCTGCCCTTGTGGTCGTTCCAAATTCTACGATCACCAATTGGGTTCGAGAATTTTCGCGCTGGGCTCCCAAACTTAGGGTTGTGCCCTTTTTTGGAGAAGCTAAGTCGAGGGAAGTAATCACGCGATATGAACTATTTCATGAACGGAAGCACGAGCCAAAGTACCATGTTCTTGTCACCACATACGAGACTGTCACAAACCCTAGGGATTTTGCCACCGTCTTTAAGGGTGTTGGTCGTTGGGAGGTCCTGGTGGTGGACGAGGGCCAACGCCGTGAGTGCCCCTAATAGTTTGAAACTCAAACTCATCTTCTATCCCAAGTGAAAAGCGATAATAGTTTGATCTTCAAGAAGTTGAACGAGCTCAAGGTAATCCACCGGGTTATCATGACAGGAGTCAGTCAAATTCTATTCCATTCACATTTTTCATTCAACGCCTTCTAGACCCCATTGAACAACAATATCCGTGAACTGTTCAACTTGATGAACTTCCTTGACTCCGACAAATGGCAGGATCTCGAAGCACTGGAGAAGGAGTACGAAGTACTCAGCGAAGACCTAGTGCGTCAATTGCACGTGCGATTAAAACCATATTTCCTTCGCCGCATGAAGAGCGAAGTCCTTCAGCTTCCACCCAAGGTATCTACATATCTCCTCGAGTATTGTCTGCTGAACATACCTTCGGTCAGAACGAGGTCATTGTGCCGCTCTCGATGACCCCTTTGCAAAAGGAGATATACCGATCGATTCTCAGTGAAGTTTTCACACGAAAGTACGTGGGGTGGATAACTAACTTCGCGTTTAGGCCAGAATTTAGACGTTCTCAAACATCTCACACAAGTATCGACCGTGAAAGCAGGTCGCGCGGGGACCTTCAAGACGAATATGAACAACTTGCTGGTGCAACTGCGAAAGTATGCACTCGTGAAAATTACTATTAACCATGCTCACGAATAGTATCAGGTGCATCCAACATCCATATTTGATCTCGGATGACATTGAACCCCGTGGTCTTGAGTCGCACGAGACTCACGAGAAACTAATAGACGCCAGCGCAAAGCTTAGGTTACTGAGATCACTATTGCCGAAACTCAAGGCAAGGGGACATCGTGTGCTTTTATTCAGTCAAGTAGGTTTCGATTTCTTATTTAGTTCAAGTGTTTTCAGACCATTTCCCTAGTTTGTCATGGCTCTCGACATTGTTGAAGATTTTTTGAAAGGCGAGAACTACAGATACCTCAGAATCGTGCGATCATCGACTTTCCGAGTTCATCTTTTCTTACCCTTTTCCAGGACGGTGAAACAAAGCAAGCGAATAGACAGAAGGGCATGGATGAATTCAATAAACCCGATTCGGAATACTTCATATACCTTCTCACCACTCGTGCTGGCGGCGTCGGTATCAACCTCTACACAGCAGATACGGTGATTATTTACGACCCTGATTTTAATCCGCATCAGGTCAGGAAGCCTTTCTTTCCCTTAATTGGCCCGCTTACAATAGTCTTCTAGGACCTTCAAGTATGAGGACGTTCTGCTTTATTCTCGTCATGCTCTGAATATACATCCAGGCAATTGCTCGTTCACATCGTTATGGACAGCAGAAGACATGTCTCGTATTCAAACTTATGATGAAGGACTCTGCGGAAGGTAATATTATCGTTTTGAGAATTATCGCCGTCTCAAGTTTTGCAGAACGAATCATGCAGGCGGGCAAGAAAAAACTAGTCCTCGACCATCTGATTGTACAGAAAATGGATGATGACGAGAACGGAGGTGATGACTTGAGATCTATTCTCACCTTTGGTGCTAGGGCCCTCTTTGAGGAAGGCGAGCAGGGCTCGAAAGATATTGTCTGTGCGTAATGTCTAGTTTTCCTCGCAGATCCCAGCTCAGCCCTCACACTTAGACACTGATCATGATCTTGACAAACTTATAGAACGAACAGAGGTGGAAGGAGTTGAAGGAAACATTTCCAACGAACCCGGTCTGAAGTTCAACTTTGCCAAGGTATGGGCGGCGGAGAAGGACGTTCTGGAAGACGTCGAGGATATTGTGCTCGACATCGACCGTGATTCATGGGCCCAGGCGCTAGAACGCATAGCTGCGGAGAAGCTTGCAGCTAAAGAAAAGGAGGTGACAGGTCGCGGAGTCCGTCGGAAGGCTGCTGCTGCATTCCCACAGGTTTGACCGAAAGATCGCCACTCTTTTTTTTGACTAATTAAGATCCTGCAGCAACAACTCGACTTTCTAGAGGGTCTAGAAGAAACTCCGACTAAGGTTAAAGGCAAAGGCAAAAAGAAAGGTCGATCGTTGAAATCTGGGGCATCATCGGATTCTGATGCATATGATGTCTCCGCCCACCATGGTGCTGGCGATGACACCGATGCCACGACGGACTCGATGGACGTTGACCTGGAAGTTCCATTGGCCCCAGCGATCCCCAAGAAACAACCGCATAATCTGTCTACTCTATTCTCAAATACGGTCGGGTCGACCCTCTCACATGGTGGCGATCAAGGGTGCGGCCTCTGTGGACAAAATCATCAACCTGGTGGCTGCGTTATGATAGACAACTCCTCAAATCTTGTGGAGTACCGGGAGATACTATTGAATCATGCTGACGATGAACCGTGGGAATACAGGGTATGCATATCTCCGTTTTCCTGTGAATGTGTCATATTCAAGAAACACGACAGAAAGCTGCCATTGAAGCCATAGAGCAAGCGTTGTACGATCGAGGTGATGGGCATCTATTGGCCGGGCAACCTCTCAAGCTTATCTCCAAGTCGAAATCCGCTCCGATGCTCGGGAACAGTAACGAGTCGAGGAAACATGGAACACCCGTTGTAGACTACCGGGGGCCTTCGTCATCGAGAGTGCCTGAACCTGAGGTAGCCAGGATTCTTCCCCCTTCCCAACCAGCGGTCGTGTCTCAAGACAACCGGGGGGTTTTCTACCGAGATCAGGGGAATGCCGCGGACGGACACCCTGCCGTCTCAACGTACTTCTCGCTACCGGTGGTGTTGCCCTCCAAACGCATGTCTTCACCCGGCGGCATTCCAGAGAATCCGTCGAAGAAGCCGAAACAGAATGGGTTTTCTGGTTGCCCAGTATGTCTCGGACCCCACCACCCAATCGAGAATTGTCCGGTTGTCCAGCAGGATGCCTACAGGTCTGTCGATAGTAAAACAAGGTTGTCTCCTCTCTAACATGGACTCCAGTATAACAAAACATATTTTGCGACTATCCGAGGACCCGTCCCAAGGGCGGATTGTCAAGAAACTTCGGCGTCTCCTTAGGCAGCGAAGGCGAGAAGCTGAGGGGCCAGGTCAATCTAGCCACTCTCACCTCCTCCCAGGACTATGAGGATGAGCAATATTAATACTGTAGTAATCATATTTACTAGACGTACTCTATATGGCCGAGTCGTACTTATTCTGTCAAAATATACCCGCTCAGCGGTGTAGGTTGGTCATCGTGACACACTCCGACAGTAGCATTGTACGTAAGGAATGGCTCCTCTCTGTTGGCAGACACATTTCTCTCACCGCCATCCCGCAGGACAACCCTCGGCTTGAACCACACATTGATTGTTGGGCAAGGTACTTTGGCAAATTTGAATACCGCTAGTGATCCAAATTCCAGCATTGCTTGCCAGGCTGATGGTTCTTACACCTCGTCTCCGAACGTACAACATCGCGGATCCGTCACCTATGGAAATGGAAACGGTTTCTGAAATTGGGACAAATCCGGGCTCGCGCAAACGGCAGCGATCTGTGACGTACGATGCACCCCCAGGGGATTTGCCAGAGTTGCCCAAGCTTTCTGGAGAGATTCTGCTGGAAGTGTTTACTCACAGATCGCTACGTCTTGCATGCCACGCTAAATATCGCGACAACGAGCGTCTATCGGTTCTCGGGTCCCATATATTGGAGATGATGACGACACAGCTGTTGTTCAACAGGAAGCCGATGTTAACGAGGAGCGGGATTGAGGTGAGTGCGACAGACGTGAGCTCACAGTATCATGAGACGATATTTTAGGAAGGTACTGAGGCAAGAGCTATTGTCTGTGGACATCATCGACACGTGGGCCAGTTTCTATCGACTGCGAGATGAACTACGCTACGACCCATCGTTTCAGTCGTCACTAGGGGAGGCCGAGGTAGGTGGTGCGTCTGTCCGATTCGGTAAGATCTACAGTACTGAAACTGGGATATAGCAGGGGCGTCTGCTCTTTCTTGCTTACCTCGGCGCAGTCTTCAGCGAACGGGGACTGGCGATTGTCGAACAATGGGTCAGCGCCCTCCTACGATTAGCAGTCAGTGTGTCCAAAGATGGAATGATGTCAGACCTTGGGCCTGCGGACTTTATGGAACAATCTGGGAAGCGACCCAAGGTTGAAGAGTCGTTGCAAGAGTTCTCGACACAACCCTTACAACATGCACTCCCTAGTTTGTCGGCTGGGTATCAGCCTACGCACTACAACCCGTACTCCCAGACTGTTGGTTTTGGTTCTTTGCCTCTGGCCCAGCCCCCGCCTCCGCCAAGCGTACCACCCCCAATACAACCGCCCCCACCAAAGGGGATGCCAAGTTTTGGAAATCCATTGGCGCCAGCGCAGCCCCACTTGGCGTTTTTGCCGTTGTTCAACCAAACCGCCGCACAACGAGGGTTGAGCGTTGGGTACCCTGCAACATTCTCCGGACCGCCACACGCGGGAAAATGGCATGTGACTTGTGTTGGTGAGCAATGCTTTGCTGCAAGGGGAACACTCGGACTGAGTCATGGTGAAAGTGAATGCGATAGAGAAAGGTAAGGGTAGTGGACCGAGCAAGCAACTCGCAAAAGAAGAGGCAGCGAGAGCGGCGTACTATGCGATGGGATGGGCACCGCGTACGTATCGTTCTATTTTTTTAATGGGCTATATCGTTCTGAAAAGATGAACTCAAGGAGGGTGATACAGTACGAGGTAGTGTTTATGACCTAAAAGGGGGTTGTCCTAAATAGGAAATGTTACTTCATTGCATTAATCGTGAGAAGCTTACTAAGATATACCGAGCGAGTGGATGCCGAAGATACGAACGAGCGAGCGAGCGACTCAGTTGCCTCATCGACCGTGTTGCAAACGTTTTCGTCGTCGTCGTCGTCGTCGTCGTCGCCGTCATCGTCGTTCTAGTTCGACACCGCTCGTCGTCATGCGCGACACCCACCCCGTACCATCCGTGTCGATGTCAAACCTGGCTCTCTCCGAACCCGCGCACATCGACCTGACGGGCGACGACGATGTCTCTCCGCCATCGACACGCACTCGTGTGGAAAGTAGACCAGGGCAGTCGTATCCTTTTTCTTCATACTCTCACTCCGTCCCGCCGCACGCGTCAAAGCCATCGCCAATGTTGCATGCCCCGGCCTATCACCCCGTCTTTCCAGTCCCTCCGCTTCCCCGTCCTTCACCTCAAAACGGCACCTCCCTCGTCCACCCATTCACAACCCGACCCGCACCGACGCACAATGTCATTGATCTCACTCATTCCCCTTCTCCACCTTCCTCTCCCCTTCCCCTTGTTCCATCACTCCCAGATGATCTCTCCCCCAGGACCCCCGTCTGCATTGGACAGCTTACCGTCACTGCTTTGGTTCTCTATCCGGTCTCGTATCTCCAGTCGCATGATCCGTTAAATACAGAAGCCGATTGGGCAAGCGTGCGTCTCCAGTACGAGCACAACCCACACAAACAGCCAGGTACAACAGAAACTATCCATATCAAAACTCCCCACATTAAATCACCCTCCGGTGAACTAAATCAGGGAGAGGCGTTCGGCGTTGTGGAACAGAAAGTAGCATCACACCTTGGCCCGATGCTGGGAAAAGGCCTTATCCGATTAGACGCCAAGGTACGGCGTGGCATGCCAAATGTGAGCGCATCTTACCCTTTGAACAAATTCCGCTATAACCTGTCTCTCTCGTCCTACTTCAGCTCCCCATTCTCCCGCTGCAGATGCTAGTTTACACTCCAAAGGGTAACATCGCCGTCGTCGGAAATTATCTCCACCAGTGTGGACTCTTGCTCGATCACCCATCCCCTCCCTATGACATACAAAGACTCGTTAACTATCATTATTGTAATCCGCACAATCCTCCTCCTGGGGGATACCGCCAACAATTGCCTCCTGTCCGGCCAGGTTACTCGGGTCCAGGGGGGAATAGCTCTCGCTGGACCGCACCCGCGGTGTCTGGAAAGACGCTTGAGATCCAGCGTAGCCAAGTGGAGGAGCTCTTTAAGAGTTTGAGAAGTGGAGATGATCTCCCTGAGACTGAACCTGGTAACTCATCATTCATTGTTGTCGCTTGTCAACCATTCACTGCTAACTTGTTTCATTTTATGAAAAGCATACGAAGTCGGGACGCCTCTCTACCCCCATCAGAAGAAAGCGCTAGCCTTCCTTCTTGAACGTGAACGCGAGAAACGTTGTAGTGATGGCCGTTACTCTTCTCTGTGGCAGACAAGAGTGAACCCTCACTCTGGACAGCAATCATGGTTCCATATCGTGACTCAAAAGGAGCTTTTTCATGAACCACAGGAAGCAAAAGGCGCTATCCTGGCTGATGACGTGCGTCGGTTGCTTTTTGGACAAGACCACGTAATGACCATCCCTTCCTCACCAGATGGGTCTTGGCAAGACGATCACGTGTGTCTCCCTCATAGCTGCCACCATGGATGGTGCTCGCGCTTTCGCTGTTTCCCCACTGCCTCCCCCTCCTGTTCCTCCAGACAGAAACGTGCTCGAGGATACTCTATCAGCCGCGCATTTTTCTGGGAGTGTTTGGGGAATGCCATCTCATTCCGACTCTGGAAAGGGTAAAGGCAGGGTAGCAAAGGCCCAGGACAAGGCAGAAGCCGAATTTGCCCGTGCGTGTCGTATCAAGGTTAAAAGTCGAGCGACCCTCATCATATGCCCTCTCTCGACGGTATCGAATTGGGAGGATCAATTCCGCGAGCATTGGAGAGGAGAGGTCTCGGTAGTTGGAGGCGGTGGGATCACTTGTTCTGCAGCGGCCAGCGCACCTGGTACTGTCACGCCACCGTCTCAGATGACACTTTCCCAGCAAGATCCGAGCTCTGACATAAAATCACTCCACCGTCCAACAGGTGGCCGTCCGTTGCGAGTCTATGTATATCACGGAAATGCGCGTCGACCGGACCCGGCCTTCCTAGCCGACTTTGATGCAGTTATCACAACCTACGCAACATTGGCCTCTGAGTACTCGAGACAAACCCGGAGCATCACTTCCCTTGAAGTTGATGAAGAAGAAGAGGGCGATAGTGATGCTGGCTTCCAAGGCGTAGAGATTGATGAACATGGAAATCAGGTGGTGCGGCTACCGAAACCAAAACGAGCGGGGATGAAGCGAAAAAAGTCCTTTTCTAATGTCGCAATCGAGGCCACTAGCGCTTTGCAAACCATCCACTGGTTTAGAGTCGTACTCGACGAAGCACAGTAGGTTCTTATCTAGTATTTATCAGGTACAAACTCATGGCGAGCCAGCTCTATCAAGGAGACCGGAACTGTAGGCAGTCGAGCCTCGTGCGACTTGGTCGCCGACCGTCGCCTGTGCCTGACGGGAACTCCTGTCCAGAACAAGCTTGATGACGTTTTCGCACTGATCAAGTTCTTACGTCTAGAACCTTTCGACGACAAGAATGTCTGGACAGAATTCATCGGAACTCCTGTCAAGTATGGTCAGTCATTGGGTGTTGCCCGGCTGCAAACCATCATGAAGTGCATCACCCTGCGCCGTACCAAAGAAACCAAAACCTCTGACGGAAAGAAGATTCTCAACCTTCCTCCTCGCCGAGACGAACTCCGCTATCTCAAATTCGATTCACATGAACAAACAATCTACGACCAGTTCTTCACAGAATCCAAAGCTGAGTTCAACGAGTTGTCGAATAAGAACGAGGTTATGAAGAATTACGTGGGGATCTTGCAGAAGATATTGCGCTTGCGGCAAATTTGTGATCATTTTGAACTTGTCGAGGGAAAAGAATTCAGAGGAGTTCAGTCTGCAGAACCCAGCAGCTACGAAGACCTTGCAGCCACGATTGAACGGGAGGGACTCAGCCCCTCCCGCGCCGCGGCAATTGTTGCACTGCTGAAGGAGGCAGCGACGACGCAATGCGTAGAGTGTGGCGAGGAACTGTGCGTTTCCTCAGACACTCAGCAAATCATTGAGGGTGGGGTGTGCATGGACGATGGGCCCTCAGCGCCCAAACGTGGCCGGAAGGCGAAAGGGACAACTTCTCGCGCCTCAACCAGGACAAATAGCCCGTCAACGTCATCTCTCGTGCTAACCCGTTGTCAGCACCTCTTCTGTCTTCCATGCTACCGGTTGTGCGTATGTCCTGGATGGCCAGACGTACCATCGGATACCAGCCGATCATGCTCTGCTTGTCAGACTGGTCTTTCTCCTCAGGACGCGATACAAGTGCGGCCTGAATGCCAACCACAAGATGTATCGTCGAAAAGGAAAACGGGAAAGCGGGAAAAGAAGCCGAAGGGGACTGGCCCAGAGAATTTCATTGCATCGACCAAAGTCAAGGCTTTGCTCAGTGACCTTGTCCAATTTTCCAAAGCAAATCCACATTCTGCCAATTATGACCCTGAGTCGATCGAGGTAGAGATGGTGGACGGTGAGGGAAAGCGTGTTGACGATGGGGTTGTCAAGACCGTGGTATTGTAAGTAGCGGTTCTATAACCGGAAAGGAGCTAAATATGCGGCCCATAGTTCACAGTGGACGACCATGTTGGATAAGTATGTGTCTCCGATTTTGATGATCATATCCTCATGAGACCTTGTAGGATCGAGGACGCTCTCGATGTTGCTGGAATTCGTTATGATCGCTTAGATGGCACTATGAAACGCGATGATCGAACAAGAGCCATGGATGCCCTCAAATATGACCCAGCTTGTGAGATTCTTCTTGTCAGCTTGAAGGCTGGCGGAGTTGGATTGAACCTCACTGCTGCTCAACGAGTTTACTTGATGGATCCCTATTGGTATTTACTTTTCCTTTCTTGAGCCTCTACCTCGCAGCATGCTTAAGTATATACCACAGGAACCCAGCCGTAGAGAACCAGGCTGTTGATCGTATCGTAGGTTCTCACTTGATATATGTTAGTTCCCCCCTGTTCAATCATTTACGCTGTAGCATCGTCTGGGACAGGCACGCCCAGTCACGACAGTCAAGCTCATCATTGAGAACTCTATCGAGGATCGCTTGTTGGAAGTTCAGCGGAAAAAGACTGAGTTGGCTAATATGACGCTAGGTCAGAACTTTAGCAAAGCTGACATGCTGCAACGGCGGATGGAGGAGTTGAATCAGTTGTTTGGGTCATGAGTTACGTTGACTGACGCATGTCCTCCATTCTTACTCCTTGATGAGATCCTTAGCTTCCAACACCACTGTAATCCTTACCCGTACAGCGACTTCATTGTAATTAATAGACGACTACTACTCCCTCGCCAACAAAAATACGCCGAATGACTAACCATACCACAACTCAAATTTTCAAAACGCAAAGGATGGCGCACTTCTTCGTCGCCCCAGAGCGTACACGAATATCTGGCTTACGAAAAGACCAAGCGTTATCCCGATCGAAACTCGAATCATGCGTATAGCTAGAGAAAAGCCTGATGAGTACTGCTCCGTCGAGCTCGGGTCAACATCGATAAGCCCCCCTCCTTGCGCGATGCCGCACTGAAGAAAAGAGTGTAAGTGGGGGGAAGTACTAAGCTATCTGTCCACGTACGGGCACAAGGAAAAGAACACCCGTAACCATCGTGGTAAAGGCCGTCCCACGAACAATCCGCGAATAGAAATTGCCGAGTAGACCGATAATCAAGGCCCCAAAGGCAGAAACGAGGTCACCGCTATCAGGTAAAAAGACGTTGCCCAACTTAATCGCAGTGAAGGCCGAACAGGCAAAGGTGACCATCACTAGAAGCTGCCAGCTCCGGAACTTTTGCATGTTTGCTAGTGACGAAGCGATAGAGTAGGCTGGGACCAGCACGGGCAACAGCCACCAGGGAAGAGGCTGTCGCCACCACGGCCAGTCCGGTTCCCTAAAACAACCTTCGAATGCCATTGGATATCGGTATGTCCACGGTAGCGTGAAAACTCCGTACCTCTTAACAAATAGTTCGTGTCCAGAGACGCAGCCTTTGCGAACCCGAACACCGCTCCCCTGAGTGGAAAGGTACCGTTTTCAGCCTGAAAAGAACCATGTAGCATTCTGTAACTCGGCGTCTGGTTCTTCTGGAGAGCTCGCCGTGCATGGGGATTGGTGACAAGATAGATATCGGATCCAATAGCCAATCCAAAACCCTGGCAAGACAGGTTCCATAGTCAGAAACGTGGACGGACAGTACAACATTTCCAATCGTTGACAACTGACCAAAAAGAGTGTATATATGAGTGCGTAAACCATCCTTACGGACCCACAGAGAATGCTGCGCGACGTCAGTTCTAGAGCGCTAATGACTACGCAGCAAATTGATGGAAATCAGCCGCGTAACGGACGCACATGTGAAACTGGTTTGAAACACGCACGAATGGTGAAACCCGGTAGGATGAGAACAATTCCAGCGGCGGAGATAGCATTGTAACAAAAGAGATTCCCGGGGATCGTACTCAGTGCTCGTGAGACGAAAGAGACAATGATCGCAATCGATATCCTATGTACTAGTTAAGACGAATCCCTTGTATCAGTGGATCAGCGACTCACTCGTATACATTGGCATACGTTGCACTCTTTGAGGCAGCGTGAAGACCCAAAAACTGGAGAAGGCAGGCGTATAGCCCTGATATCCACATGTCAATGATGGAGCCCCCAAATACTATCGCGGAGATCATAGAGGCCGTGATAAATGAGAAGAGACACCGCGGCAAGAGTGAGTAGATGGGGCGAGCACTAAGTATCTCTTTAAGTTCCTCTGTTCCATCTTCCACCGTCATCTGATCGAGGAGCACCTTGTGATAGACGAGATGTGCTTGGTGCAGTGGCGTTAAAGCGATCCGGCCCTTGGCCTTGACGAAATGAGTTTCGACGGAAGCCACATCTTCATCCCCAAACGTAACGATGACAACATCCGGAATGTGCACAAAGGCTGCCTTGGCATCGAGTACATTGGACGCCATGCTTAACTGCGTGTCGATGCGGTGGGAGGGTGAACCGAAAGCTAGTAGGCACTTTGCTAACGTGAGTATGAACTTGCGGCGTTTGTCGATATCTATGTCACGTCATGATTCATCAACTTGAGAAGTCTCAAGGCCGTACCTTGCACATGTTGGATGATTTTCGCCTCCGCTTTGTTCCGCTTCATGACGTTGAGTCGCTGTTTCCCCCCTTGATAAAACCTCCGTCCTTCCGAATCTGCGAGGAGTGTGGGTACACTTTGAAGAACCGAGTCGCAAAGTGCGGCGTGGTCTCGGGGGGCGTTGTCCTCGGGAACGTCGAAGAAATTCGGCCAGTTGGGCCGCGACTGCGAGGTCTTTGCTTCGCTAAATAAATCGTCGTCCAACGCTGGAAGGTCTTTCGAGCGACCGGATAAGAAAGAGAGGAAGAGTCTTTTCTTGGAGCGCTCGTCAGCTTCTTCCTCCACGTTATCAAGTATCCGATTAGGCTCTGCTCCTGGCGGGTGTCGCTCGCTCGCCCTCGAATGGACGGGCAAAACGTGTGCAGAATGCTCGCGATACGAGGGAAACCAAGGAAAGCTGTTCTTTCCAGATACCTCGGAGCGCCTGCGTTGATTCCCTAACCGTGTGATCGACATGACAGCGCGATGGTAAGTAAGAGAACAAAGCCCAAGTTCAAGAAAAAGGTCAGTCTCATTGATTCAGACTGGGCTCACGGTGTTCGGGATTGGGCCAGGTTTAAATCAGACGGGCGCTCGGAAAGACCTGAGATCATCCATCAGCCAAGTATTAGCAAGGAGCAACATAAACTCGACTTGGTCTTGCGTGTTAGCCAGCAGTGTGAAACGATGATACAACAAGCTAGTGGGAATATATAGCGGCTTTCGGGGTGGTTGTACAGGACTCGGGGCATACGACCAGACAAGATAATAATACTAGACGCTCCCAGAATGTCGATCAGATTCCAAGGATATCACCATATTTGCGTTGCAGGAGGAAGGTAATCTGTGGGAAGAAGGAAGGCATTCATGCCCTGTTGCGAAAATGTGTTACCGCCCAAGCTTTGGTCAGATATCCAGACAGGCAGTTGTTCGTTGGAGGTCATCTCAAATCCCCTCCAGATACTGTCCACATCGGTAACGTGGTGAGACATCATCCCCATTTGCATTTGAGGTATCGCATCGGTATTGGCGAATGATGAATCGTATGTAGGCGAGAACGATTCTTGGTTCACTGCACCCATCTGCTGCTGATCAATCGTCATGGACGTCGTACGTTGAGGTTCGCGCGAGACCTTTGGGGAGTGTGCAGTAGATGCGGCTCTTCGTTTCTGCCCTCTCTTCAACATGAGCTGGAGCGTGAGGGCATAACGTTTGCCAGGAACTAGGTTGATAATGTCAGAGAAGCACGCGGGAGCAATTGAGGGTTTACTTTGAGACATCAAAGCTGCCAAACGTTCAACCTGCGATCGGATGTCATGTACGTCACAATCATTTGGACTAGAGGAAAAATCATATATATATGGAAGCTAGCCGAAAGCCGGCGTGCTTACAAAAGTCGGGACAGTCGTAGAAGAAAAGAGGCAGCAAATGTGGCAGTCGCATGCGTGTAGTGGACAGCTACCGAGAGTTACAAATCGCGAACACGCGGGGAATAGGCTGACTCACCGTATTTCATTCCCTCGCTATACGAAGGGGAATTAACAGTGATGTCCAAGCCCTGGCGCGCAATTCGAATGGAGCGGATGGCGAGATCTCTCTGTGCTTCGGGCATCTTTTGCACATCCTCTGGGCCATTGATCCCTCGCAATGCCGTTGCATTGTGAAACAATTCTGCATGCAAGTGTTGGATCTGCAAGCTTTGGCGATAAAAGGCTGGTGACTGTACATTGGTGACCGAATCCCATCCACTGATAACGACTCACCTGCATCTTCGTACTTCTGGGAGAAGGCTTGATCCCATGTTTTGTACCAGTTTTGGAATTCCGAATCGGCTCGTTGAAGGACAATGAACGTATCTTTGTCTACTGGACGGTCGAACGGTGAAAGTTTGTTGTGAACACTCTCCCGAATTGCCATGAGCTCAACAGTGGAGACAAGGCGCATATCATCCTCGATCATGAGGGGGTGCTGTAAAAGCAAACGACACTGCCAGATACTCTCGTCATCTTTTAGGATAGCTGGACGACCAGTGCCATAGGACAACCTAAACCATCGTTTGTGACACCTCAGTGATGGTTAGGATGATTACTTACTGGTGCTCGAAAAGGTATAAACAAAACCATGTCCGAGAGGCGATGACCAGATCGCGGTCTTCGGACCCATCCGTGCCTTTAACTTTGCTCTGCATCCTCCGAAGTAACTTTGGCCATGCTTTATGCAACGCTGTTAGACATATGAGACTGATATCGCAAGAACACGAGAGACTGAGCTGACAAAGTTCCATTGCCATCCGTACAGCGTGACCCCCGCTTAGCCAGCCATTATCAGACCAACCCGAAACGAGGACTGAAAAAAAAAATTAAAAAATTAAGAAAATCGCCACCGAATGCAGGCGCTGCTTAAATCCTCACTCATGGCTTGAACTGCTTCTACTCGGGTGACAGGGGAGAAGAGGGTAGCGCGCGATATGTTCTGAACTGCCTCCAAACACCGGTTATATGTTTCGCTTGATGTACCTGCAAATAGATCGTGTAAAGGGATGACGGATCGAGAACAAACTGACCTCCCCCATCACGCACGCGTGCTCCAACCATACAGATGGCATCTACTGCAAACGGAGAACGGTGATGAAGGGCATCGAACGTATCGATCCGGGAATCAAAAACGGGCAAGAATGTAGAGCAGCCGGCGTAAAATCTATCAACAAGTGTGAATTACCCAGCAAGACGGAAAAGTAAATGTTTGTACATTCGGAACAACTCGCGTGCCTCATGCTCGGGTACATGGTTCTGCGTGACAACTGTGACGATCCTTGTTGAGTTTCATGATCGCCCCAGTCAGGTTGACCTACCATCGGGGAAAATCATGCCGCGCGGGATTTTGTGACGAATCTTCCTCCTTTTGGCAGGTCGACTCTGTCGTTCAGGGGAAGGTGTTCTAGTTCTGCTCTGGGGTTCGCTGCTGGCTTCACCACTCTCCTTGAGGAGACGTTACTCGGCTGTTCAAGGGAGAGATCCGGAGAATGCCGGCACTAACCTTGGCGGCTCTCTCGATTGCGACGTCGGCCAAGCCCCGTAGGACCTCCCAAGGTGCAACTAAACCTGAAGCTGGCAATTCGCCATTGTCATCGTCGTCGGCTTCAGAGGAATCGGGACTCGTGACATTGGACGGAGGGGGTAAAGCACGCTTTGAACCCGCGGGAGCAGATACGTGATAGTTCCTGGTGCCATGAGAGCGTTGGGAATTATCCAAATAAGGCACCGCGGAAGGTCCTTGGATGGTGCCAACGCCAATCGCGCCAATGCTCGAAAAGGGAGGAAGGACGGCTGCTGAAGGCGTGAAGGAAGACGACTGCGCGGTGGAGGGATTTGAGTAAGATGGGGTATGAAAGTCTGGCACGGTTGGTTGAGCAAGTGGAGCAAGGGATGGCTGAGAAGCGGAAGGGCGGGCGTCTCGGGAGGGAGGATTGAGGACGGGTGGGATAGAAGGTTGATACGCTGTCGGAGTTGAAGGGCCGCGGTGCATGCTGGTATCGGGGATATGTGAACCGTTCGTGGGCGCGGAGAGAGGGGGGGACCCGATGGAAGGGATGGTTGGTGAGTGGGTGTATTGGGCTTGTGAGAAAGTGGAGGGAGAGCGATGGGCAAGAGGAACGTTGCCACGGAGGTGGGCGGCGATTTCGAGAAGGGTGTTCTGAATCGCGGCTTGAGTGTGTCTAATATCGGCGACGTGGGCTTCGAGGCTGCGGATTCGTCTGGAGAGAGATTAGCGTTGACGATCAGGGAAGAAGGTACGTACTCTAAACCAGCCTCGCCGGTGAGGGTTGCCTCTCTGGAAGGCTTTTCGAAGAGACACTCGAGACCGGCGTGACGACAGCGACGACAGGGCGGGGAGTCTGCGCCCTCACAGCGCATTTTCTGTTTGCGACAGGCATTCTGGATCGCAAAGGGTCAGCGGTGGGGAATGAGTGGAGGAGGGGAAGATAGATACACAGGCACCTTGAGAGAGACGTCAGGTAAAGTAAAGATGATAAGGAATGGTACATACGAGGTACGCGGTTGAGGGTCTTTACTTGAGGTTTAACATCCTTTGGAGCGTCTTCCATCTTTCTGCTGTGGTCCATGAAGGAGGAGGAAGAGCTAACGCGGTAAACAGCCGTCAATAAATCCCGTGGAGGAAGACGTTCGCTCAATCTCCCGCTCAGATCCGTCACGAGCCGGCTCACGTCTACTCCCGATCACGTGTCAGATTTTTGATAGTTACCATCGCACCGGTTCATTTTCTCAACCATGTTCATCTCCCTCCTCTCGCATCTTGTCTGGTATGTTTTCCTTCTCGATTACTCGATTACCCTCCTCATTACCCTCGTAGCGCCTGGTTTGCCTTTGCGCTGCCATGTTACACCACCTACAAGGCTCTCGCCCGTTCTGCTCCCGCTGACACGCTCCAGGCACTCGCCATCTATTGGGCCGTCGTCGGTGCTTTTGTTGCGCTTGAGCAGTCCCTCGGCCTCTTCCTGTCCTGGTCCGTCCTCTTTCTCTCGTCCTTTACGTTCCCTAAACACACCCCAGGTTGCCCTTTTACTGGGAGCTGAGAACCATCTTCTTGCTCTACATCTCCCTTCCCCAAACACAGGTCCGTTCCCTCGTGCGTCTCACCCTTCCCTCTTCACATCATCTCCCAGGGCTCGTTATACGTCTACAAAACTTTCCTCGAGCCCTGGTGCTCAGAGCACGAATCCGATCTGGATACCGCCATAGCTTCTGCGCAGACCAACGCCATCACCTTTTGTCGGGCCCGTATCACTGCCCTTTTTGGCGTCGTCTGGAATCTATTGAACAACAACTCCGCCGTCTCCACCCATCCCATCGACGGAGATGCACAAAAGCCTGTTTCTCCCGTCGACCAGCTCAAGGGTCTCTGGGCAGCCTATGGTCCGTCGGTCTTGGCCGCATTTCCTCCCAAGGACACGCCCGATGTACACGTCAGCAGCACTTCACACGAACAACCGTATTCGGTCAACTGAGATAACCTCCGCACGACCCGTTGCCCTGTTTTTACCATTCCCTCGAGTCATTCATCTCAAACATGTATATCACATTTTCAAAATTAGATATACACGCTGGTAACCATCCTATGAACCAAGCCGGTGTCTCTTGAACGCAGTCTCCACATCGCTCGAGGTATACTCCATCGTTACACCGCTATCGCCATAGCACTGTGATATTTTCCCGTTGAAACTCTCTGTCATCTGTTGCAGCTCTTCCTCGCATGCCTTCCATACCCCAACCATTACTGTACCCGCCGCGATCCCGCTGTTCTCTTCTTTGGTCGTTTTCTCTTCGGCTTCCGTAAAATGCTTCTCCACTCGTCGAAAAAGTGCGTCAATGTGTTTGCGCACATCCTTGCCATCAAAGTCCTTGAGCACTTTCTTCAACGACGACTTGCTATAAGTAGAGTTCTTCTGAACCTCGCTCGGTGCTGTCGTTTTCAAAAGTCTCTCCACACCCTCAAAGAATTCCTGAAAAACCGTCACGAGCCATATCCTGCACAAGTCGCATGGGAACGCACGATCAATTTGGCAAACGGCCTCCGGAGTACAATCCTGACATATGCAGCCAAGTTTTCGTTGTAGATAGCTTCGGCTTGCTTCAAGAACATGTTGACAGAATTAGTTCCCAACTGAGACGTCTCGGCAACAAAGTAATGCATGTTCTCTGCGCAGATCGATCAAAACTGCACACGTCTCGCATGCGACGCACTCACCAACAAGCAACACGTGATAATTGAGTTGGCCTTTGTCTTCGCCATCCCCGTCCAGTGTTGCCATGTGCTTCAGACATTCAAACATGCTGTGCACGATTTTCTCGTATGCCGAGTCGACATGTGTCCGAATCTCCAGTCCACCTGCACCGATAAGCTGTTGCTCGACACGGCTCACATAGACCGGGAAATACTTGATAAAGTGAGTCACGCCTTTGCGTTTCTTGCTCGTCAACTTCGTTTCATCGACCATCTTGATTTGCTGGTTCTGGATCACGCGGTGAACAGTCATGCCGATCTTATCGAGTAACCTCGCTTACGATATGACGATCAAACACGCCCTTGAGCCGGAGATGCTGTTTGTCTAGTATCTGGAGGAAAAACGCATTGCCACGTTCGTCGGCATCCGTAAGGAAACGCTCCAGGCAAGCGATAATGCCGACCAACTGCCTGTCCTTGATTTGAGCGCATGCATGCATCGACAATACAAATACATACAACGCATCTTTGGCGACGGCGAGATCAATCCATTGCTTAAATTCGGTAGGAAGGAAGCCAAATATCAAGTCCATCGCACCACGCACTAGCTTTGCGGTGGATTGACTAAGACCAGCACTTCGGGCCGCCTGGCGTCGAAAGTAACTATCCAGTCCCGCATAATCAGCGAAGGTTAGACCAGCATCGTTGATCTGAAGAAAGTCGGCAATAAATTCGCTTTCCCGGTAAATCTGGGGGCCAATGTGCTCCAGAATGTATCCAAGGGCCTGTTTCCGAATGAGCAGATCGGCTTCTCATACGGTCAATGGAAATACGAACGTCAGCTGCGCCGTACTCTTCGCCCGCTTGCCCGACTCGCTCTCGCTCCCGGTTTCGTGTCTCCGCCGGGCCACGTACAATGGTACCTGCACGACGAATAGCACCTCCTTTTACGCTCGCATTGTTCTGTGCGAAACCTGAAAAGGCGGGTTAACAGGGAAGGGAGACGACACAAAATCTCACTTTGTTCCGCATCTTCCTCGGGAGCCTTCTTCAACATGCCAAAATAGATTGAGAATAAGGCTTTCATCTGACTGTTGTGAAGGTCGCTGGCTGCCGAGAAATATGCCTGGCAAACATAGATGAGCTTCGGAAGTGTGCATCCTTAGCAACGTACAGCACAGAATTTCGAGTACACCACTTCGTCCATCTCTTTCAGATACAAAAGGAGTCCGGCATATCTGCCGAGATAGGATTCCATGCTCTGATGGTTGGTTATGGTCGGTCGCCCACGTCCTTTTGATCGGACAATTCCACCATTATCATCGAGAATTAGTTTCGACTCGAATCTAAATGAGGGCATGCACTCGGACACCGAAATAATCGGACTCACCTGAGCAACTATCATGATGGAAAGGTAATCAAACATGCGTTTGCAAAACTGTGCGTTGTAGGTCCTGTACTCATCCAGCCTTTCCATGGTGGCAGCCATCTCTGAAGCAAGGAGTCAGTTCACGTGACTTGACCAAACGAAACCTTCACCTGTATCCTGACTAGCCTGAAGTGCTTTATAGAGTTCGATAGCGGCTTCTTCGAGCCGTTGTATTCCATTTGGTTTCTCGAGAGACTCTTGGGTCAGTGTTAATAACGCCTCTTGATCGACTTGGACCGTTTTCTACACATCACCTCATCACAAAATGCAAGATTTACTTTGAACATAGTACATACGAGCAGGTTTTCGAGCTCGCTGAGGAGCACGCCTTGGTTTTGCATTTGGACTTGCAAGCCGCGTCGTTGCGACTGGATGAATGAAATATCATCTCCCACGGCCTGCCAGACCAGTCAGAACGAAAGGTAGCAACTCCGTGGTTTACTTGCGTTCAAATGAATCTTGTATGAAGATATCAAGCTGTCGATGTCATCGACCTCGCCAAGAGCCTCGTCTAGATATTTGATCACGAGGTTCACCCGATCGTCAGATTCCAAGAAAGAGTGTATGTTAGCCTGTCGAGGGATCACCGTCGCGTTAAAACGATCAAAATTAAGACGGCAAACCTTTTCCAGTGCCATGAGCTCATCAACCAAACGAGCTTCCACAAGATCCGCGGCTCCTCTTGCAGACTTTCTTCCAAACACGTCTTCACTTGCCCATTCATAACCTTCGAACATTTCCTCTACGCTGATCATCGTTTCTTCTGTTGATACTTCTGCGCCCTCGACATCCTCTTCAGAGCCCCACTCGCCTGCCACAAGGCGGTCAAGAGCAACTTGGTTTGCAGGATCAAAAAATGAAACACGATTGTTGTGTTCCCGGCGTATCTGGGGGGTCTCGGGAGGCTTTGGGGTCAAGGTACGTGAAAACTTGGCGGTAGACTCGGAATGCGTAGCGTGATGCAACTCCATCGGATGTAACTGAGCCGGGCTCGAAGTATGAGGCAAGCCGATGGATGGCTTAGTGGGCGTGTGAGCCGAACGGGATGGGCGCGGGGATGCAGCACGCGTACGAGCAGGCACGAGACTGGACGGAACAGCCATGGCAGTACTCGCGGCAGAAGGGGGGGATGTCGCGAGGGATGGTCGACGGTTGAGCCTTGGTCTCAAGGAACTCGGTAACGACGGTTGGTGTGAGAGGACAGACGGGGAAGGTGGACGCAGACCCGAAGCGCTGGAGACTATGGAATCCCTCACGGAATGATTTCTCATAGAGTCCACAGGTGATGCAGAACGTGAGGGAGACTTGAGGACATGAGAGTGTGGGGTTTGCAGACCTTGAGCACTGTCCAGAGGCATGCGGTTTGAGAAGGCTGGGGGTGTAGAGGAGAACACGTCGCTGGGTGGTGGGACGGCCGCGCCATCTGCTGCGGGGCTTGTTGGACGGTGTTTCAATGACAAGTTACTGCTACTTACTGGATGTCGAGTGGGTATCATCCACACCAACGAGGTGGAGCTGGGCACCGACGAGAGTATGGAATAGATCGACGGTCGCCCTGACGAACGCGATCTGGTCGGCAGCGTTCTCTGTCTGCCACTTATAGGTCCTGGCCAGGGTGATGTTGAACGAGACGGACTGATTAAAGGGGCGTGAGGAAGAGCAAAAGGGAGGGGAGGGTACGCACGTCGAGGACATGGATGCCTCTGAGCTCTACGAGCTTCCAGGTCTTGCCGACAGAGAAGGAACCGTTGGTGTTGAGCTTGGACTTGTGTATGAAGCCGGTGTCGTCGGTAGCGCCTGAAGGAGAGGTCAGCTTGGGGGATATGAATGAGAGTGCACGAACGGGAGAGGAGGATGTAACGTGGCTTCCTTCCCTGACCTTCCCCTGCGTCCTCCCAGATCTTGATATGGGCGACGTAGGACTCGAGCACGTCGGCTGCTGCGTTGCGCTTGTCGAAGACGGAGGCGATGATGCGCTGCCTTGCGCGATCGTTGTCGGCCATTGTGATGGAGTACCTAAAAGGTAGATAGATACGACAAGGTCCGCTTCGTGAACACTGGGTATCTCCTTTATCCCTTCCTTCCATGCTCTCCCTCTCCCTCGACTCCCGTTCGTCTACATTGTCGTCTCCAGACGCCCTCTCTTCTTTCAATGCTCACGACGACGCTCTCACCGCCGACAGTCCTATATCCTCGTCCTCTAGAGATGCCTCTGTAGACGCCATGGACGTCGACGACATCCCCGGCTCATCCCAGGAATCTCTTCTTCTCCACGACTCTCTCTCAAGACGCTCCCTCAGATCCCGTGCACCTACCTCAGACAAGTCCTCTCATAGGTCTAGACCAAATCCAATCTCCCTCTCCACTCGATCCAAGTCTCATCTCCGTGGTGTTTCCGAAGACAGTCTCAGGAAAAGACTTCAAAAGCACCCTGGATCCCATACTGCCTCAAAGCCTCATTCCGAACGCGATGCCAAAGTGCGCGAACTCAAGACTCGCGCTCTCGCAATCCCTTCTACAGGCAAGACACCCGCAACCGTCCGCCAGCGCATGGTTATGCAGATGGTGTACGACGAAATCACCCCCTATCCAGACGAGGCTTGGGTCTCGCAACTTGGCATCATCATACAGAGGTACTTGTCCCTCCTGCCCAGCTCAACCGACCCTAACCATCTTTCCAGAGAATACCATCAGGTCAAGAACTGGTTTTCTAACCAACGTCAGAAAGATGCTCGAGACTCGCGTCAAAGTCCACCGTCCGCGTCTTCTAACCTAGAATCTTCCTTGTGCAAGATCACATGCGATAGCCGAGACATGAGAATCCGAACAGCAGCCCTTGATGTCTGCGCAGCTGACGAATGGTCCGATGCCTTCTTTGATGAGGTCGTCATGATTCACAATTTCCGTCTCTTGGCAAAGCATAGTCAGGACGAGGCAAGAGCGGCCCTTCTTGATTCTTCCGCTGGCACCTTGGACATACCACATACTCAGTCTCGCCTTTCATGACACCTGTATGCATACACCGACCTTGCTCATTTCCCTGTATATTCTAATCATCACTCGCCGTATGTGTATCACTTATAATCTGGTCGTAATGCTTATCGTTGCTGTAAATCTCAAACCTGCCCCATTACATCAGATTGGCTCATTGATGGGCAGCGTCCCATACTGAGATAACGATTCTCCCCGATACCACCACCGCTTCCAGAAAGCCCCATGACGAGTCCCACCTGGTGTTCTGCGTACCTGCCCAGCCTGAAAAACTTGGTATCGCTTGCCCCTCCACGTAACTTCATCTCCACAAACAGCCAAGATCCATATGGGAAGTGTTAACAACTCTCGGATGCACCACGCCCCAATAAACTTCCACCGACCATGTGCCGGAAGTGGATAGCCAGCGAGTGACTCATATACGTCCAAGTCAACCCAAAGCCACGCAAAATGGTGGATAGCCAAAAAGATCCACGGCGACACACTGAAAAGGTACTGGATGCTTGCAGCGGCTATAGAACTTGCCACCAGATTCTCTGTGAATGGCTCCAGAATGGTGGCCGCGAGGACCATGTGCTTCCGAACACGTATCCATCGAACGCGGCGCCAAACGTAATCAGCCAACGTCATCTTGCCTATCGCATTGTGTGCGACGTCGCAAGACAGATCGTGTCGAAGATCCAGCTCATGCCAAAGTGCACTGGCAATCGTGTTGTCCTCGGCCAAGAAAGATCCAAAGGCCGCAAGCCCATACTCGCCCTCCCTCGGGTCCGTTTCCTTGCGAGGCTTCAGCGACCCGTTGACCCTATCCAAGTCGGAACGACGATACAAGTTCGACTTTCCGACTACGCAAGATTCGATAGCGACGGTGTTGATTGCGAGATACATCTTTGCGTGGTTGGTATTCAAGAACGCTGCTTCAACCTGTGCGCCAAGATATCCTTCGTGTTCGGTTGCAAAGGGAACGTGATGAACTAGGGCTATGCGCTTCTTGGAAGAGTCTTGCTGCACGGACGATTCGGTGAGGATATCTACAGAACGCGCAAGTGTTCCAGGTGCAACCGAAATGTTGGAGTCAATGACCCAAAGGATGTCATGAGTGGCCTGTCGGTAGGACTTGACGAGGTTGTTCACTTTCGGATTCACGCCGACGATCTCCTCGCCTACCGGTGGAATACATGAGTTTGGCAAGGATGCAACATACAGATACGACATGCGCACCAACGATAATTCTGGCATTCACATGAGGGTACTGGGTCATCAGTTCTCTGACCACCGTCAGAGCTTGGTCATCTTCATCGGCAACGGAGAGTAAGATCTCAAATTTGGGGTATTCCTGAACGAACGTGGACTCCAAATTCTCGTACAAGTTGGTATCCAAGCCTTTGAGAGGCCGTAAAATCGAGACGCCTGGTGCATTCGGGGACGTTGCGAGAGGAGAACGAGGGCGAAGACGATATCGTGTACGGCTATAAACGCACTCAACACCGAACCATGACCTCCTCGAATGGCGGCCAGCTCACCCTATTCGACATCCTAGCAAACTGATGGACCACAGAACCGCATACCAACCAAGTCCAACGATGGAGAGGACGCCATAGAGTGTGTAACGGTCGAGCGTCGAATTTGACATGGTCAACCTAGTCCTGAATACGAAACTAAGCGAGCTCATGAAGAGAAAATAGTTGTATGGTATTTTGGTACACCGTTTCTGCCACCCTCTCAAATGATACGGTGTCGTTCAACCTGTACACTACCCATGCGACCCCTCCAATGGATGATGGTTCGTTCCGACCCTTGACCGCTTTGCCGGAGACGAACGACCCTGGTCGAACTGCGGCGGAAAAGTAACGAGAGCGCAGCGAGGCTGGCAAGGCGTCTAAATGTCCATTCGAGGCGTGTGTACTTGTCATGGAACACCATGGCGCATCTGCAACGCTCTGGTCTCAGCACCATCAGATAGTGTTCCTTCCCTTACCAGTTTCGAGTAAGAGTCTATCTAGGCGAATGGTCTTCAGTGTTTCGAGATTTTGTTCGGTCTTCATGGAACACCCGTTCGCTCCGATGTAAAACCCCATGGCGATCTTTCCCCCAGCATGATCGTCAAGTTTTTCTATTGCACAAAGGGTACTCACAAGTTCTTGGGCCTCTTCGATGCTTCCAGTGAAACTGTGCACAACACCACCTTTTGCACCAACACATTTCCCTCCATCTTCGCCGAATCCCTCCTCTCTGAGAATATTGACGAGGTCAACGTGAGCAGCCCGAGAATGGAGAAACAGAGGAATGTGATATTTCTTAGCTAATGCGAGCTGTGCGCCTGCCAAGGTAGGTTCTAGGTATCCTCCGCACGAGTAGTTTATACTCACGAAAGTGTCTTTGTTGCTCTTCTTTGGATGCAAAGTGGGTTCGATCATAATCTACAGGAAGTGAATCACTCCTGTTCCTTGGAAAATATGGAATGGTGACCTAAACCACATTCTCCAATCGCAACTACTCGGCCACTCGGCCGGAGATTGTCACCAATAAGTTTGTCCAATGCAAGCAAATATGCTTTTGGTCCTCCAGAGTGCTGATCGAATTCCCTCGAACGTGTTGGATGGCATCCCACGGTTGCATAAAGCCCTGTGTGCGAGCGGGCAGATATTTAGATGCCAAAGAAGGGAGACAGGCTGAGGATCAACCTTTCTCGCGGGCAAGGTTCAACGCGAGCTCAGACTCGTGCAGGCTACCTCCAGTGATGATCATTGACTTGACGCCGGAAAGGCGAGATCGCTCCAGCATCGCGTCAAGGTCATCTTTGAACGTCAGCTCAGTATCATTACGAGCGAGTCATTGAATCAGATGGACATGCCTTGATGTTTTCTCTTGCCGCGATAGTTTCCCCGAAAGACGGGATCGGTAAGATTTACTAGAAACGGGATCAACAAGAGTCGTCGTACTCGGAGTCATCTGCCAGTGATACCTCCGATGTCTACGATGGTGATCAGACCGCCAAGTTTCGACGCAACGATGGCTCTGCTCATACCTATAAAATGGATCTTGCGTTCGTCCAATGTAGCCATCGTGCATGTGGAGCTCAAGCGTGTTTGACACACGTGTGAACGTTTGAACCTGGTTGCCAGCCGGATTTAACCAGTATCCCTCTTGACTCTCACCCTCGTCGTCACCCTCGCCCCGGTCTTTACCTCGTCTCTCGTTAACCTTTCTTCAGGCCGTCTCGCCGGCCCACCGTTCAGAATGGCGACCAATTATTCTTCAATCAACAGAACAACCCCGTACGGCTCTGGAGACCCGTACTACAGCGCATCCACCGGTTATATCGCTCCGCCGCAACCTGCGAAGAAAAAGGTCAGCAACTGGATCAAGTTCGGTGTCCCCATCGCTGTCCTTGTCATCGTGGGAGCGGTCCTCGGTGGCGTTCTTGGCTCGCGCGCCAGCAAAAATGCTTCTGCCAACAGCGCCGTCACCTCCGCCATCCAGGCCAAGAATTCTGTCGGTATATATCCAACCGGCACGGATAGCCTTTACATGCTTCCTCTTTACCCCGCTACCGTTTGTATCCATCGGTTCTTGTTCATTCGTATCAACCATTAACCACCTTTCTAGACCAATACCGCCGCCTTCACCACGCCTACATATATTTCTACTTCAGACGCCAATCTTGCCTGGCCGCAAGATCCTTTCCAACCTTCTAACCCTAGTCCTACTCAAGTGCGCCCTGATCGCCCTCGCCTGATCGCACCATCCTACAAATGGCAGGCTCTCCCTACCTTGATCAAAAGTGACCCATACCTTTCATCCTGGAACGCAACCCTCTTCGGAAACGCTTCACAGTACATGAACCTGCCTTCAGTTCCATATTTCATGGACGGTGGCAATGGTATCTTGGATGTCGCCCGGCAGGTCAAGCAACGTATCAAAACATTCTCATATGTCTATCGCATGACCAACGATACAAAGTGGCTTGATAGGGTTTGGACCGAACTCCAGGTTTGCCTTTTGTCCGATGTTCGACCTTCATTGTCTCACACATACCCTCAGAACGCGGCTGGAAACTTGACAGATGGTTGGGGTCCGAACAATAGCACAAGATGGAATCCTAACCATTTCCTTGACACTGCGGAAATGACGGCAGCCTACGCCATCGCCTACGACTGGTTACATGATCAGTGGACTGCAGAACAACTCGAAAGTATTCGCTTCACTATGATCGAATATGGCCTTAACAATGGTGTTATTGCATACGACGATGCCAACGATCCCTTATACTTCGGCTGGTGGCGGAACAACACAGAGGGCAACTGGAACTGCGTATGTAACAATGGCCTCACCATGGGTGCATTAGCCATTCTTGGAGACGATACCACCGGTACCGCCGAACAGCTCCTCAGTATGACGGTTACAAACGCTGTCCAGAACTGCGCCCTCGCACCTAGCAGTGACGGTACTTGGTCGGAAACCAACGATTATTGGTACTTCGGTTCCACAGGACACGCTGAACTGGCGTCCTCACTTCTATCTGCCACTGGTTCTGCATACAACCTCCTTGACGCAAACCCCGGCATGAAGCTGTCAGGACTTTTCCATATGTACGCCACAGGTCCTGGCTCCCTGTTCAACTACGGCGACACTGGCCCAAACAAGTTTACGGCAACCGCTAATCCCATGCTTTTCTACGGTGAACAATTTGACATGCCCCAATATCAGTTGTTCCAGCGTGACCAGGCGGATGCCGCGGATCCGTGGAGCATGTTCTGGTATGATCCAAGGGTTTCTGGAGCATTCTGGGATGGTCTCGCTCTCGATCATTACTTTGGCAATAGCACTGATCAGTGGGCTTCAATGCGGTCCTCCTGGACAGATGAGAATGCATTGTTTGTCGCGGTCAAGGCCGGGACGCTTCAGGGTCATCAAACTCACAACGACCTAGATTGTGGTGACTTTGTGGTTGACGCGTTGGGACACCGTTGGTTTGGAGAACTCGGTGACGGTGATTATCTCTCTGCAGGCTATTTCAGTAATGACACGCAGGGAAGCGAGAGGTGGTTATATTATCGCAAGCGGACAGAAGGTCAGAACACGATTCTTGTTGGTGCGGCAAACCAAAACGTGTTGGCTGCACCGTCCGTGAACTACGATTCTTCCGGGACTGCTCAGGGTTCCAGCACAGTCTTCGATGTGCCTAAAGGCTCGGCGGCGTACTTTGTTGCCGAGTTGACCAGCGCATACTTCAATGTGTAAGCACACCGTCACTCCTATCGATGCAAGGGTTATAACATGCGTATAGATCTTCCTTTTCGCGTGGGATTCGTACGATAAACTCGCGCAAGCAAGTGTTACTCCAGGACGAGATCAATTCACTCGCAGCCATCCAATGGCGGGCGCATACAAACGCCAGTGTTGCACTTGGCAACAACAATCTAACTGCGACGTTGACCATCGATTCGAGCACCATGGTGGTCGAGTTACTGAACCCCCCAACAGGGGCTCAGTTCTCTACTATGGATGCCGTGCGTCTGTCCACGGACCCTGCTACACCATCCGATTGGCCGGATCAGCCCAACACGGGTGTGACGGTGCTCGTGATTGATTTTCCAGCGGGACAATATACGTTAGAGGTTCTGATGAGTCCACAATGGCCTGGTGTCTCGAGTTCATCGTATGCAACGCCAAGCAATGTTCCACTCGGCCAGTGGTCATTGACGAGCCACCCCTAGTGTAGTTCTTAATTTCTTGCTTTTTACTGAATGTTTGGACTTAATTCTTGCAGACACTTTTTAGTAGAGAAAATGAACTATTTTTGATGTACGAATTAGGAAATGTTGTTGTTCCCTAGGTAGCTGGTGTGGTTGACACGTCTCCCTTGTCCTCCGTGTACTTGATTTTAAAACCGTCGCTCCTTCACGCTACCTACGCTCCTTGCTCAAGACTACGGTACGGCTCTTTATCCTCTCAGCCATCGGGTTCACCTTAGTAGAACCATTCCCAGATGGCAAAGTTCAAACTGATTTTCCTTCTCTACGTTTCCCTTGCCTTCGCCGCTTCCAACACCTTTGACCGTCGTGAGCATGCCAACCTTGGTCGCCTGTTGAAGAAACGGGCTCCCCTCGACATCTTGGGTGGTCAGTCATCGGCGCAGAGCCAGCAAACACCCTCGACTTCGCCCGCTATTCAGCCCAGCCAAGCTTCCTCGGCGGCAGCCCAAACGACACCTGCGAACTTGGTATCGGCCCAGACCACCCCTGGGGTTGCGTCTGCATCTGCCGTGAGCCCGATTTCCGAGCTCCGTGATCGGTTACTGAGGAACTATTATCTTACAGCACTCTACTACAGCCAGTGGAAATGGTTCCCTGAGCTCTGTTGACGGGTCTTCTCAGTCAGGTACCACTTCATCTGCCGTGCCCGCCACTACGTCTTCTATCTCGAATCGTGCATCCAGCGTGCCTCAGACGTCGTTTCAAGATCAAGCTAGCCAAACATCTGCATCGTCGGCGACTCGGTCTACGTTGTATCTAACCGCTAGTAATGTGCCGACAGCCACAGAAACGAGTGCAGCATCGTCTTCCTCAGGCATATCACACGCGGCGACGACGGTTCTCATCGTCATTGCCGCATCCGTCGGGGCAGCAGTAATCGTGTGGACCATCATTCGCAAGTGGAAGTTTAGACCCTCGTCTGACTTCGAGGGTCGCATGCAGCCCATCGACTGGCAGCCCGGTGGAGGCGATGAAGCCACCGACCTCCACGGTCAGCATCGCCCATTGTCTCGTGCATCGTCTTTCCACTCGGGTTCCGGTCTCGCCGACGACCAAATGCGCGGTCCCATTGGTGGTCCTGGTACTCCAGCGCTCAACCCTATTCCTGACCATGACTTCACTGCTGGTCCGGCGCACCTTACCCCAGTTGGCGGGTATGCAGACCTCGCTCGTGGTCCCAGCTCGCAATCAATGATGCAAGAGCCTCTCGGACAGGGGCCCAGCATCAACAGGCCAGCTCACTACGACCCATACGGGGTCCCCCTTCACCATGGGTACAATGGATACTGATCTCGGGAAGACAGTATCAACCCACGGTTCCTGATATTCTTGGTTGAGTGGTGGTGTCGATCCTAGTTTATATTGAACATCACTTTCGTCTGCATGCTGGACTATGCACCATGCTTTTGCTCATATTTTCATCTGATATCCTAGTCAACGCACCACTGGCACAATCCATGCGTTCATACCCTTGTTCCTACATAATTACCCCGCACACGTAGATATTGTTTCGGTTACTCTGATCGGCACCCATCCTTAGACGCAGTCAAACTACGCGTGTAGTGTCAATGCCGTCCATGGTGCCGGTGGCACTTGGATGGATGTGTATCAATCATTGTACCCACCCTTTCATCCACCTGTGACAAGCAATAGTACCTAGAGGTATCAGGATTATAGCTATCCACCATCCGACCGATCTCACATCCCATAGGCCCCTCAGCATGGCAGTGGTTGGCTTGGCGGAATGCCCATCTCCATCGTCGAGCTTGGTGTTCGCGAACAGACTCTCGAGGCCCGTGGGACGTTCAGGGGGAAAAAATTGCTGACGTCGCAGCCATACTCCACCATCGTCTGCTTTCTTGATCTTGACGGGAGATGGGTTGGTCGGGGTCCAATCCATCGCATCTTCATCTGGAATTTCATCAATCTTGGTTGGGGAGGTGGCTGGGGCATGGGGAGGAACCAAGGACGGCTGACCAAACATCGGGTTGGTAGAGGGTATGAATGGCTTGGAGGAAAGCGTGAGGGAGGCGAGAAGATCTGGTTCGTTGTTGATTGGTGCTACAGGCACAGGAGAGGCGCGTGCACTGTGCGCCGATGATTCAGGTGTATCGCGTATGGAAGATGATCTCGTTGATGTCTCAATAAGACGGATTGTTGGTGGGTGTTGTAGATGTAAGACGGCGAACGACAACAGGAGGGCCTATTTTCATTTGGGTTGATAGTCCGGGAACAGGTGCGAGGGCAACATACCAATAATTCAAGAACGAGCGATACTGAACAATATGCACTAATGCGATGCGACAATGGATAGGCGGGGATATGAAGGTAGTCCCAAGACGATGACTGCCGCGGAAGAAAGAGGAGGATAGATGTGGTGAGTCTAGAGAACCATGCGAATGCCTGAAGGATCTAGAGCAATGTGGATCACTTGGGTTGCATAAATCAGGGCACGGGGACCTACAGCATAAGGAGTCCTTCCCTTAATGCGGACATCGCGTCCCTGCACTCTCGCTTTCTGGGAACGATAATAAAATGGGTTCCAGGCTGTATAAAAGAGGGAAAAAAGACAGAAGGTGGGGAGTACGGGAACGGCTCTGGCAAGCAAATGGGGAAACTCTAAACCTCGAATGGCTGGGAGAGGAGGTCAACGGAATCCAACGCACATGACGATTGGACCTACCAGTTGCATAAGCAACAAGTACGCACAAGAGGGTGGACCACCACAATGCACCCCTTACTCGCCAGATAGCAAGGTGGAAACCCAACCTCTCACGATCACTTCCAGAACCGGATACCAGACGCTGCCTTTCCTTTCCTCTGCTTTCTTTGAGCCAGCCTCCGAGAGCTTTCAACCGGGCCATCTGGTTCTTTTGCTCTATCTCGTCTTCGACTGCAGGCAGGCAATTCGCGCAGACGGGTGGGTATCGCACATGCAACGATTCACGATATGCGGGGAGTTGTTGTACGCGCTGAGCGTAATCGGGGTGCTGTGAAATGAAACGAAGCTGGGGCAGTCTAGTCTATGCAATTGTCGGAGATGGACTTGCCTGTGGGGGTGGCAGATAATTTGAAAGGAGGTTGACGAGAAGCATTTGGTTTGTTTGACACGTGTGGCAGCAAGGACCTTTACCGTACGCGGATGGGAGCCTGTCCTTGCTCGGCGATGCTATATAGGAAGATGAGCGGCGCTGGAGGGGCGACACGATGAGACGGACCACGTTTGGCAAAGGAACGCGCGTTCAATTTTTCGTCGTGCATCGCTGGTTCGTCGGATATGATTTCTCCGCTAGCGTCATATCTGTTCCAACAGCCGCAATGGGGACAGCGATAGGATCGGGGGTCGATTGGTGCAGAATTGATCGTCGAAAGGCAGAAGAAACACGTTATGTTGCCTCTCCGGTGAAGGAAAGGCGGCGCCATTGGTGGTATTGGTGATTTGGCAGGGAGGTCATGCGCGCCGGTATTGACATTTGTTTGTAAATTTATTGAAAAGGAAATCACAGCTTTTACACATTACGTAATGTCACTTGCCCCATCACCATCGAGTGGTCGTGGAGAAATCCTACTTCAGCCGGCGTATTTCACGTCCTCTGTCTTTGTCCATGCGGTCCGTATAGACGTAGACGATCTAGTACGGGAGTACTCGAAACAGTACACGTCTGCGCACCCGCAAGTCCACCCCTATGGCCTTTTCAAGGACATATGGCAAAGACAGGGCTGGATATGGATCCAGTTCAAGGTGTTTGACGCACGCTCCCGTGCAACATTTCTCAGAGTCGTCATGCGACTTTTCTTGGGTGCGTGTGTCCATCAGATCCCTGTGTATCCGATTAGTGACGTATTTCAGGACACATCGGTGATGGTGAGACTCCCTTGACCCGCGCTGCAGCCTTGTTTGGTTTGTACACGATGTTCCATACTCAGCCATCCTCGGCACCGTTCTTGTACTCGGCTGCGCGAGTAGAATTGACTTGCGGTGCGCATGCATGCTTGGATCTCTCCTGGTACCTGATGCGTCACACCAGATGAATATCAAAGGCTATTGATGTTTCCCGATGCTCTGGATGCAGCGCTTTTGCTTCCGATCCGACCACACGTTGTCTATGTACTGTCCAAACTGGTGGAGGCTCGAGCGTTTCAAGTCCTGTCATACGCAGAGGTCCTCCCGCGCGAATTTGTGGGGAACGCGGACACATCGACGGTGCACGAACGAAAGAAAAAAGGGCGCCCTTCCAAGCGTGACAGAATAAAAAAGACGAGAGATGCCCTGGCTGCCCTGGAAAGACGATGCGAGAGCGCGGACGAACCCCCACCGAGCGCGACACGCTGTCGGTACATGGCAAACAAGTCGGCGCTCCTGAGCGTGGTTGGGGAAGAGTTGGGACTAGCAGACGAGGCGGTGGTAGAACGTATGGCTCTATTGGTTAGCCAAGGACTTAAATAATTACATAAATAATTAAGCGAAATCGCTGATTGTTTCACTCCTTGTTGTCGTTGTCGTCGTCGTCGTCGTCGATCTGTACAGTAAATTTTTGAATCTCCCTCCTCGCTCGTTTCTACTTGATGGCTTTTCGCGCTCCGGATACCCAGCGTCGTTTCTACGCCCAGGCTGCGTCGAACGCACCCTCCACCGCAAGTCTCATTCCGCCCTTCTCGAGGGGTCCTCAAGCCGTGCAGGCCGCGTTCGCAAGAGCTCCTCTTTCAATACGTACCGCTCCCAGTTCAAACTCGCTCGTTCGTCGTCATACCGCCCACTTTCCCTTTGGACTAACCCATGTCACCTCTTCAGAACGACTCCCCGTACTCCGGCGCAACCGCAGGCCGGTCATCTGCATCCCAGGTACAATCCATCTCAGACAAGGCGAGCTTTTCCTTCTTTCTTCCTTGTAAACTCTAATCACCTTTCTCCAGTTCTCCCTTTCACCCGACCCTCAGTCATGGGGAGCCGATCTCTCTCCAAATCATCCCGAACCTGATGATTTCCTCCATAATCCCGATCCACGCCGTGATAGAAATAGTGACCGCGGCGGCAGCGTGCTCACTTGTAGAGGTCTAACCAACCTTGGTTGCCTGGTTTTCCTTGCCGTCGGCCTGGTCGTACTCTTGTACGTCCCTTTCCCTCCCGCTTGACCTTACATTCATGCGTCCCCAAGCGCCGGATATCCAATGATATCCTATTTCACAACCCATTCCCTCTCTTATGCGGGTGGTTTCAATATCGGTGGCACCAATGCCAGCGGCCAGGCGAGGAGTGATATAATTTATCGTGCTACATTACTCATATTCTTTCACACAGATTCCCACCATGCCGAATAATTTTGGTCTAATCGACGTCGACACCCCGTCTTCGGCGTTTACGGTGACATCGTTTGCCGACGGTTCAGAGTGGCAACTGGTCTTCAGTGACGAATTCAACACCGAAAATCGTACTTTTTGGCCTGGTGACGACCCGTACTGGGAGGCAGTCGATCTTCATTACTGGCAGGTAGGGATTTGCCTCGTTCTCCGATCCAGCATTGTTTTCGACATACAAGTAGACAGGTGATCTGGAGTGGTACTCGCCTGGTCAGATCATGACCAAGAACGGCGCACTTGAAATTACCATGGAACACCGAGCCGTCAATAATCTCAATTACGTTAGTGGACTGCTTTCCACTTGGAACAAGTTTTGTTTCACCGGCGGTATGGTACTAGTATCCGTCACGTTGCCCGGGGCCAACAACATAGTCGGTACGCAGAGATTGCTGCTCAGACGTTACACGCGCCAATGACCCTTCCCCTTCAGGACTCTGGCCCGCAGGTGTGACTTTGGATATCTCTATGTTGGTTGTTGACGCACTGACCATCTCTCTCAGTATGGTCGATGGGCAATCTGGGTGGGTTGGTGCATTAGACTAATTACACTAGATTGATCATCATTGCTAGGGCGCGTGGGCTACGGGGCTTCTTTGGAGGGAATGGTACGGACAGTTGGTTTACTATGAATATAAACATCCTCATCTTCATCTAGTGGCCCTATTCTTACGATACCTGTGACGTCGGTACAGTAGCGAACCAGACGCACAACGGCGGACCCGCTGCGGCTCTAGTCAATGGTGACCCAGACCATGGAGGTGTCGTGTCTTATCTTCCCGGTCAGCGGCTATCGAGATGTACCTGTAAAGGCGAATCGCATCCTGGACCTGTCCACTCAGATGGGACATATGTTGGTCGTTCGGCACCGGAAATTGATATCTTTGAATCCCAAGTACGTCATTTTGTACACGGGCAGTACGCTTTTACTCATGACCATAGGTCACGGGTTCCCCACTCCAGGGGCAGGTCTCACAATCTGCACAGTGGGCCGTAAGCGAGCCGTGTGATGAGTTACATACTCTTACCATTGTTCACGTAGCCCATGAATGCTGCCTATGAGTGGAAAAATACCACAGGCAACTTCAACGTTCCGAACCCGTCCATTACCACGATGAATCCATACATGGGTGGTGTTTTCCAGCAGGCTACTTCAGGGGTGACCACCACCAGTAAGCAGCCACCTTCGTCGTGTGTTAATGATGCGCCGAATTGTTACAGATCAGGGTTGCTACGAGCTAACCTCTCAGTGCCTTGCGACATACGGATACGAGTATAAACCAGGTATATACTATCACCTTCGCCTCACCCCTAAATAACGTTGAATAATATCCCAGGCTTCGCGTCTGATGGCGGTGTAAGTGAATTTTGAACCCGTTGGGCTTCGGATCTCACGGAAGGGAATAAGTACATAACCTGGATTACAAACGATCAAACTGCTTGGACGTTGGATGCCAGCGGGATGGCAGCTGATTCATCGACCGAAATTGGAGACCGACCGATTCCACAAGAACCCATGGTACATGGTTTACCCTACTCACGTGTACACCAGCTGAAAACCTCTATCCCAGTATCTGATCATGAACTTGGGATTATCTCCAAACTTCGCACCGCCTGATTTCACGGCACTCACTTTTCCGACAACCATGAAGATAGACTGGATTCGTGTTTACCAACCAAAGAATGCGATCAACATCGGTTGTGATCCAAAGGACTTTCCTACTGCTGCCTACATTAGCCAGTGAGTGTAGCCTAACAAGCCTGCTGCGCGTTTTCACGGATTCCGAAGATACCTCGAGGCATACAGCAACCCGAACCTAACGACGTGGAGAGGTGACTACGGGCAATCGTTCCCGAAAAACAGTTTCCTGGACCAGTGCTGAGAGGAACCGGTAAATATTGTCCAGAGTGTTCAAGTGACATATTGTGGGACTGTGTGTTGACAGTATTTTTTTTTGGACGTCATGTTTCCAGTCGTTCTTTACTGTGTACGCTTTTTGAGTCTCGTTGGACTTGCCACAGGCAATGATGATAGTGTGTTGACTACGTACGAACAGTCATCATACTTGATATTCATGGTTGGGTTTGACTACATTAGCAATGAACGTACAACATTCCTGATGGATATTGCTACATCATATCAAGAGGTTTCCAGAAAATATGCTAAGTGGATTAATCATGCTGTTCTTGTAGCTTGATTTCGATCCATCAGACTTTGGAGTTTCCCCAAGGTCCGCTCCAGTGTGATGACCCCCCCCGCAGTCAGTCGAGGTACAGCAAGTTCTTGATCGTTGTCGCCTGCGGGCTCGTTCTTGCTCTTCTCGATCAGCTGTCGGGCATCATTGAGAACCTTGGTGAGCCTTCCCCTCGCGTAGTATAGCCAATTGATTTCTGCCTGCAGATCGCCAAGAGGAATCTCGAGCGCTCTGCGGACGAATCCCCTCGATAGGACATACGCCTTTTCGCTATATAATCGGCTATAAACAAGTGAGTATAAAGGAACCCTTGGCGCGCGGAATTATGACCTGTTGACCGTGCCTTCTTCCGTGCCTCTCAGCTTCTCGTACGCCGGCTCGCAAAACCATCTAGAAAAATATTAAATGATGCCTCTGACAAACGATACTACCCACGGTTCTTTTACGAGCACAAGACCTTGAATGGAGACGAAAGCTTGCAGTAGACTCGATCTCGACGCACTCCAGGTCTCGGTGCGATCGCCAGACCATGTTCCTAGGATCGATAGACAAACTTTACCCTCTTCATAGAGATTCCTAAGAGAGATGCATAACTGTTTGCTCAAGACGACTTGCATATTCCTTTTCACTTACGGGTTGACTGGGCGGTGCGGTTTAACATAGCAGTGAGCGCATGTCTATGAATTGCAAGGGGACGTGCGTACCTCTTCCGTTTCCATTTGTCCAACTGAGGAAGTGAGCGATGGGAGGGCTTTGAGGAAAATTGGAATCCAGCATCCAATCTATGACAAATGGCGCGTCTTCATACGGCGTATTTTCTGGCCCGATGATCAAGCATCGCAAAAGATCCGAACGATCCTCGTATGCACGCACGATGATAGAATCTAGGAAATGTGAATCAAAGCGTAATCGCCCTCGGGAGCGTCATTCACCTGGCAAACTATTGGAGAGGACTCGATACTCTTTTGTCAACCGAGCAAGGAAAGTTCGCGAAGGTTGACTAGCGGGCGTGGAGTAAAAAGCGTGATCGGGAGGGGCGGTTGATAGGATCTCAAAGCGTTTCCATATCGCGCTATCATTCAATTCAAGCGTATCCTTTGCGGTGGTGTTCATAACCAATTCTTGGCTCATCTCAGGGGACGTAGCGGGTGAAGCGGGGAGCGGAGAGATTGAATCAGCAAGATCCACTGTGGCGTTACTCGGAGGCGGGTTAAGTGAATCGTCATCTAGCCCCGGTGATGATTCGGCCTCTGCCCAGGGCATGTCAACCTCCATTTCTTCTGGCTCCTCGTCTGTTTCCTCCCATTCATCGTCGTCAGAATTCTTCTCGAACCGCCAAACACCGTCTCCATCTTGAAGCCAAATGCCCTCCGAGTATTCCTCATTGGAGTCTCGTTCTGACGCTTCTTCGTCCCAGCCATCATCCTCGATCTGCTCCAGACTGTCATATAGTCTTGTTAACCTCTCCAGAGGCAAGACAGACACATCCATGTTTGGATGTGTCACTTCCACTGAGCCGTCCAGATGGAGCTATAATTGTCAGGTAAACAAGAACCGGCCAGGATCTCCGGAACATACCTCCGTAACTTCCCCAAACCACGCGAGAGAGTTGTCACCCACGCTGGGGAGAGAAACGTCGTAAAGGTAAAGCCGTTGTGTGTTACGATTAGCCGCTATCAGTGCTCCTAGGTCGGCCATGGTACGCCTCCATCCACAGAGTTCGCCGTCAGCGCGCACCGGCGGTTCGCGAACCCACTCCTCGATCTCACCAATCTTGGGAACCCGCGGAAGTGCGAATCCATTCGTGGTACCCACCGCGTGTACGAAGACCGAGTCGCCCCGTCGTACGCCAAAACCATGGCCATGTAATGCATCGGGACTCGTATCTCCTGTCCCATTCGGATCAAGTTCTAAGACAGATACCGTCTCTAGAGCACCTGTATCGCTACAGCGAATGATAGCGACCCTGTCTGCGGAATTGACGGAGCGGACTATGGCTACACGTTCCTGGTCTTCGTTCTTCCACAGCACATGGTCGCCCGGCCTGTTGACACATAAGCAAAGCACCCCTGGTAAAGAACCCATACACACCAACAATCATACTCATCGACATTCAAGTATGGAATCAAGTCCGTGGACGGCAACGTCTCTCTCGAGCCGTCTTGCCATAAAACGGTCACAGTTGTCCGGGTTTCCTGAACACACAGAGTGCGGTTCTCGATCTTGTTGTTAATCTCGGCGCCGGTGTCAAATGAGACGATAGGGACGGTGTTGTCATCAGGAATGACCACCTTGTCGCCGACGCGAATGTCACTCGACTTTGTCTTGAGAACGGTGAGTTTTGTAAGGTCTTCTCCGTGCCAAAAGCGTTCAGGACGTTGCTTCTTCAATGCAACATCACGGCCAAGCTGAAACCAAGGTCAGAGGAGGGGAGGGGAAAGTTGAGAGATCATACCGTCTGGTTCAACGCTAGCCAACATATGGCAAGCACGGTGTGCTGGAGATCGACTACAGTGTCATTCACTGTCGGCAGTGGGGTGCCTTGACAGACGTTATGAATCCCATGGAAGGTAAGGGGATGCGGTAAGATGTCCTAGACAACCTTCTCGATGACTCGATGCTATGCGTAAAAGAGATTGACGTACAAGGCCCTTGTCCCCGATCGTGAGGCGCGAGCTTATCTCGGGCATCCGAATGAGGGTACCTGACGCCGAGATGACGAGTTCGTCGAAAAGCTGGGGAAGTGAACGAACGGATGGGCCGCACATTGATAGATGCATACCTCGATGACCTTGACGAAGAGTCAGCACCGGATCGTGACATGGGAAATGTGATTCCTTACTTGTCCTATCCAATCGTCATATACGACATAGTCGCCTGCATTGACGCTAGCTGAGTGACGGAGATCCTTGACATTTCTCCAACCCTGGAGAGGTTCGCCGCTGATGGCATGCACGAGCCTGGCTCGTGCATGAGTGGTTACTACGACGCCGGAGCGAACGTCGTCGAGACTGCGTTTGCAATAATCGCCCGCTTGGAACATGCGATCGACGAGTTCATATTCGGACTCGGGGACGATTTCGCGTAGACCGCCTGGCAGAAAAGAGACGCCAACCTCGCCGCGGGCGAGAGGCCGCATGAGAGGATCGACGAGGGGGCTTGGAATAGGAGAAATGTCGTCTGCGTCGTGCCAACAGCGCTAAGAAGGTATGTAAGAGGGGAAGGGGCGAGGACGGAGAGGAAGCGTTGTTACCAATACGACGCCATGGACTGTCGGAGAGCTGATTCGCTTCACGATGTCTTCTTGGTAAAACTGGCGTAGGGATCAAGTTCTGGTCATAAAATGTTAAATAACGTCTAGATACCTTTGTAGACGGGTTCGACATGGGAGTTGAATGTGAAACTGGGCGGGAACGACTTGAAAGACGAGGTGTGGATGGGCTCATCGGATCACGTGCCACACCTCGACCACGACCATCATCATGCTCGATTTCCCCGTCGAGATTATCATTCAAGCGTTTTCTCATCTTCCCTATCGCGATTTGCTCTCTTGCACGCTCGTGAGTACACCATATTCCGTACCTCGACTTAACCACACCACTCGTCAGGTATGTCGCCTTTTCCGCACGATCGTACAGGGCAATGCTTCTTGCCAATACACGATCGAGCTCGCCGTATCTGGAATGCGAAATGGCCCTCCTAGCGTCGTGGGTCACGCCGATCGCTTGGCCGTGCTCCGCAACAGCCAAGCTGCATGGAAAACCTTGCAATGGTCCACATCCAAAGATGTCCGCATGCTGCAGGGCTCCTTATACGAACTCTACGGTGGTGTACTAGCCCAGTCCAATTACTTGGGCGGTCGCGGTCTGGTCTTTCGTCGCCTTCCATCTCACTACCGTACCATCCAGGAACACGTGTGGTCGCTCGAGTTGGACTTTATTTTACGAGACTTTACGTTGGATCCTGCTCAGGATCTTCTCGTCGTCATCGCACAGCCAGTTCTTCGGTGAGTGATGCATCTCCACTATAACAAGACGTTCATTCCCTTTGAGACCCACCATACACGATGCCCGAATAGAAACCACGATACATCTACGCTCATTATCGACCGGAACGGTGCACCCTTTGGCCACAAGAGCGCCCGTCCTCGTGCACGACGTCGACTTGCGCACCGCGAATCTGACATTCTCGGTCCAGATCCACAGCGACCGTGTTGCCGTGCACTTTATTAGCCATGGAATGGCACCATCTGAGCTCGTGGTATGGAATTGGAAGACAGGAGAAACAATATTAGTAAGATGACATCGGCTTCATTGTGTGTGCTCATCCCGAGTCCCACTCAGAACACCTACAGTGCCAACTTGATGGCGTTTGCATTTCTCACCGAACGCCTTATTCTGGTAGGTGGCTTCGGAGATGTTGAATTCAATCTCGGCCAGCCACGGCTTTTCGTGGTAGACCTAGATGCTAGCACGGAGGAACGGATCGAATTCGACGAGGTGGACTATCTCTGCGCGTTTCTGTACCCAGCCTGTTATCCCTGGGTCCATGCGCTGAGTTTCCTAATTCGATCGGACCCGTGCACTGGCTGGTCACCTCATCCGAGTGCCCAAGTACCGTTTTCGATCGGACCTGGTCCAAGACTGTATATTGTGACAATTTGGGTCATGCAGGGCGAAGACATCACGCCGATAGATCTGTTCGTGCTGTCGAGCACACTGCTGGAACACGTTGACACGCTCGGAAAAGGGGAAAATCGGTATGATTTCGAGTGGTCAGAGTGGGGACCCGCTGGGACGCGCATGGTGGCACAAGCGCCGCACTCCCACATGTGGGTATGTTACGTGTTTGGGACACGATTTAGTTCGATTACCGGGGGCGGGCGAGAAAGTCAACAAAAGGATCCGCGGACATTGGAGGTGTGGGATTTCAATCAGCTTGGGATTAAAAGGGACATGGGACTGGGTGGGACGGAGAAGTGGGGGGTCGAATGGCATGTTGGGGACACGACGGTGCTGAGCGGTAGGGTGTTTGCGGGAGAGGTGTGCACGAGGTTGCCGTATCGAGTTTTGCGGAGGAAATTGGCTGCACCCTCTGAAGGAGATCCAGTGTTCACGGAGGCCATGTGCAGTCAAGACAGCGTCATACTCGTGGACGTGAGTGGACTTCATTTCCGTTGGGAATTTACTGAGCTCTGTAACGCAGTCAAAGGCACGACACTTTCGGATTCTGACGTTTTAACGCGGCTAGTCGGAGATGCTGAGAGCCATCCTGTCGATACTCGAACCAATCGTAGTTTAATGAGGGGAATGTGCTATTGACGTTCGAGTCGCGGATTGAGCTCAGCCTGAACAGCAAATACAGCTCTTATACGCCATCCAGTATCATGTTAAAACCCGTACAAACCCATTCTCCCCTCTACGAATCATGTCTCGCTTGTTCTCTCATCGTACACCAGCAACCCGCGCTTTCTACGCGGTATGTCCCTCTTCGTCCTCTCTCGCACCCGCTCATCTCTTCGTAGACGATCAGGAGCCTCCGCCATCCACCCTCACCATCTACACCCCCAGAAGGTGATGAGTTTGATCCCTCGGAAAGCGCAAGTGCCCCCGCATGTCCCGCAGATCGTGGCCGCGCTCACCCATGACACAGGACTTCATTCTCTCCGTCCTGAGGGCGAACCCCTCCTTGCGCGACACAAAGTCCTATTTCGACAGCTTCGGC
Source organism: Sutorius australiensis (assembly GCA_038089915.1). Lineage (NCBI taxonomy): Eukaryota > Fungi > Basidiomycota > Agaricomycetes > Boletales > Boletaceae > Sutorius > Sutorius australiensis. The sequence goes on from JBBPLR010000002.1 coordinate 114,223, forward strand.
ATCCCTCAGCCCCACCGTCTTAAAAAAACCCCACGTCCTCCCTCTTTTATCGATTTCCCTTCCCCCGTACACCGCCCACACACCCCTGCACCCAACGATACACCGTCGACACAAAAATCTCTGGTTTCAGATACAAAAACAAGTCATGTCATATCCTCGATCCTCGATCCCGTCTACTGCCGCACTGCTCTGGTCAAGCTACAGGGCCCCTTTAGCGACAGACAGCTTGATAGCATCTCTCGTGGTATGGTTTACTTGGAAAAACTTGGCTTGGTCAGCGTCATTGTCATCGAACACGACAAGCTCCCCAGAGGTGACGATCGCGAAAGGGCCACCATCACAGAAGAAACAAATCGTGTCGTCGCTGCTCTTGAAGCCCAGGGTGCCAAGGCGCGTCCTGTTCTGGGCGCGTTCGTGCGTCTGGGACCCAAACCGGGGGACAATGATCCATCTACCAATGGCACTGCTCTTCCCGAAGCACACGTCTTTCCCCAAGACCTCGCGCCGATTCGCTCAGCCCTCCGCGCTGGCGAAATCCCTGTTATCCCCCCATTCGCCCTAGATTCATTCTGTCGTTCCATCCGCGTCAACGCCGATGACATAGTTGCTGCTCTCGCACGTGGTATGGTAGAAGCTGCTGAGCTAGATGCCAAGTCGCAGTCCCAAACACCATCGGATCCCCATGCGGACTACTCCGAAAACATAAATCTCACCCCTATGCGACTCATGATCATCAATCGGGAAGGTGGCGTCCCGTCCTATGCACGCTCAGGACATCCCCATCTCCTGATCAATCTCACCTCCGAATTCGACTACATCCGTGACACGTTCGATCCTGCATGGCTGGCGGACAGGCCGTCAGCACTTTCGAATCTAGCCCTTGCCCACACGTGCCTCTCATACATGCCCCCAACTTCGTCCGCCATAATGGTATCGCATCGTTCGCCGAGCTCCCTCATAGCCAATTTGATTACCAACAAGCCCGCCGTTTCATCGAGTCTCCCTCATGCACTTTTACAAGGAAACCGCAAGCTCACTCCTGATACCCCTACTCTTCTCCGCCGCGGTCAACCCATACGGGTAATCCGCGACTTGGTCAACGTTGACAGGGTTAAATTGACCCACTTGCTCCAAACATCCTTCCAACGGACGCTTGATATCGATGCTTACTATAAACGCCTAGAAACCTGCCTTGACTTTGTGGTAGTTGCTGGTGACTACGTTGGTGCAGCCATCGTTACCAGCGAACCTGTCCCCGATTCGTCTTCCCCCCCGATGTCGTACCTGGATAAGTTTGCTGTCCTACCCAGCCATCAGGGTGATGGTACAGTCGACTTCCTGTGGGTTGCCCTCCATGATGAATCCTATGGCCTGGGCCATCCATTCTCCATCAATCCTAATGGTGGTAAAGAAGGCAAGGGTGAAGGCTGGGACCTCGTATGGCGCAGCCGATCGAATAACCCGGTGAATAAGTGGTACTTTGAGCGTAGCACGGGTCACATTCGGATGGGCTCGTGGGTTCTATTCTGGTGTGATGCTGAGAAAAGATTAAAAGCCAAGGAAGCACGGTCCACTTCTCATCTTTCACATATCGAAGACTGGGAACTGGGGAGGCTGGGGAGGTGGGCGGAAATAGCCACCAAAATTCCTTCCGCCTGGAAATAGAAGATGAAGCTTGATACGTAAATTTATATCGCAAGACGAGCAGAAAGTATTAGCCTATAAGAATGTAGATTGTTGTTCAACACGTCCTGTTCCTCAATACCTAATGACTCGACCGTCTCCTCCGCCTCCGCCTGTCTTTCTTTGGTGGAGAAGATCCGGACGAGGTCGAGGTGAAAGAGATGACAGCGTTCTCTTTGAGGACCTTTACAGCTAAGCCGGGTAGTGTGTTTCCAATCCATTTCCAGGATTGATATGTTCCATCCTTTAAAGTGATGCTCTCGACCAGCTCGTTTAGACCTTGGACAACCCGGCGATGAAACCGACCGCACGTCCATTCGTCGATATTGCGAACCAGGAAATAGACTTGCAGGATGTCGCTTGGATTATCCAAGTACCATTCATGAAATGGTTGGTCAGACATCGAGTTCCCGTTCAGAAGCCCAGGCCGCGCATAGGGAGCGGACACCACGACCTAAGAAAACCGGCTTAACATTCAAACTAGAATCCAAATCGTTTGGAGTAACTCACGGGCTTCTCATCCACCACTTCACACCAGTCGATGTGCGCTCGCACTCTCCCGCTTGCCCAAATTAATCCAATGACGGGACTGTTGACATTCAGCGAATGAAGATGGCGGGCGGCAGAAGCCGTTGCGATGCGATTTTGGCGATATGCGTCGTCCAGAAAGGCGTGGACTGGTTTCTTGTCTTCCCAGAAGCTGCTCACGAACTCAAACCCGGGCATGTCGGGGAGTTGAGCACATGGACTGCTCTGATACCGGAACGAAGATCCTCTCGCTGCAGTCCCGGCTCTCGCAATCGCAGGATGATTCTTGAGGACCTTGTATGGGGATTTTGCCGACTGCGACAGAGCGCGCGTCAGTGCCTTTGGGAGAAATACGGCACAGTCTGGCGTAGCTGTCTTGGCGTTCAGAACGCGGCAACCATCATCCCCAACAGTGCCAGGCGGCTGGGGAAGAGAAACCGTACATTGCACCCTAGTCGATGTGAGACCAAGACAACACTTGAAATGGACACTGAAAACCCTGACCTGAAGACGCTATTCCTGATAGCAGGGCTACGAAATATGTTATAGCTGAAACGACCGCATCAGCACGCCGAAGAGTGCAAAATGGTTCAAGGGGACATACACACTTGCAACATAGTCAGCTTCTGACCATCTCTCGTTGCTGGCCTTCATTCTACAGAGTTTCTTCCATGCGAGGAACACAACAGAAATCTCCTCCATCAGCTGCTCATCCTGAATTTTCGAGTTACTTGCGAAGAGGTGAGGTGATTTGTCAAAGGCCAGCTGGAGAAAGTTGCTGAATTCATCGCTGCTGTATTTTGCGGCATGCTTCTGTGCGTCGGTAAGTGGCCAATCTAACTCGTGGTGACTGAACGAAGGACCTTGTCTAACCAAGCTTTAGATATACGATTACGGGTGTTGAAGATCTCCTGAACATCGCTCATGAACTCGTCAGGAATGTCTGAAAAACAGACTTCTTCGCAGTTTTGATACGCCGACCAGGTCTCAAAGTTCCGTGCATTACGCGCAATCCTAGATTGACTGTTAACCTGTTGTAAAACCTGTCTGGTAACTCTCACTCTGACGCAGACAAGGCCCGTTGACGTCCAGTGCCAGTGGACCCCGAGCTCTTCACCGCAACCGGCTTCGACATTTACCGAATGTTGCGGGAACAGACACGACGTACTGCGTGTGACAAGAACCAATGACAACGTGAGCAGAGTGTGTTCAAGTAACAAAGTCCCGGTTTACATACCAGGACAACCGATGTCGTAAAGGACGGCAACTTCCAGCGCCGAGTCGGCGGCGATAGATCGGGTGACTGAATTCGATCTATTGCTCGCATTACTCATGTACGACAACCGTTGAGTGAGAGTATTACAAGCAAAGAGCAAGACAACATATCGAGGTGCCACTGAGAGTCCAGATCAAGTGCCCAAAGATAGGTATTCACTCTAGAGGTAACGATTCCAATGGGATAGTAACCAGAAGGGGATCAGAATAAGCTGTTCATCACCTTTCGTGATGCCTCAACTCCGAGCTACATGGGTTACAATTTAGTGTTTGTGCTCGAATGTTGGAGGAAACCACCCACAAAAGTCGCGGCATTGGCAGGGAATGCCTGGGTTAAACGACACGTAAGTAATTGCGCCAATGCTGAATGTCCCAGCTTACCCTCGCCATCGCAGGTCCAAACCCTTTCCAGAGAGCCGCAAGGCCATCCTGGGCCACAGTCTTTCGCAGGCAATCAAAGAAACCAGAATATGTGCCCGAAGGCGCGGATTGCAACCTTGACTTGAGGACCTGTTGCAATTGATCAGTGACTGAGATGGCACACAAAGATCAATCGGACGTCTGGGGGTATTGCCAAAGACCACATTGCAACACCTGCAGTTCCACCAGCCAAGATGATGGCACTAAGATTGAGTTCAGAGGTCGATGATCCAGCCGGCGTCAACGCCTTTTTAGTGACCTCGTAGGCGGCGAAGTAGCTAATCTCAGCCATTGTTAACTCAGACATCGGTTATGGGAAAAGACCATACGCAGCACTTCCGGGTCCGTCACGAGCAAGTGTCGCACCCGTTCCACGGAAGATACTCCGCATCCCACCCTCCTTGTAGAGATGCTTCATTACGTCGAAGACGCCCTTGTATTGGGTGCCTGATGCACCTTGCCCTTGTACCTGCCCCCGTTCAAGAAGGAATATGGTTTACCGAGTACATTTTCATACCTGCAGCAAGACTTTGGCGCGCTCGACCGGCGCAGTTACTAGGGTCGCTGGTACGGCTGACAGGAAGCCAGCGGCAGCAAGTTCTGCGGTCGAGAGTTTCTCGCCCGACCTGTTTGGGGTCAGATCAAAGATGAGTTGCTTTGAAACGTCGTAGGCCTTGAAAGAATGGGTCATTCTTCGAACGCGGACGGGAAAAGTTAGATATACCCAGAATGAGACGGCAAAGATTGGGGTGACCCCAAGAAGTGGGGGGACCATCCCTCTATACATCCTGAAGTTGACTTTGCGTGAGCAAGTATGCTACAAGCCTCGAACCGTCGCTCACCCAGTAACGCCATCTCGTGCGAGGGTCTGTCGGACGACATCGACAGCACCTTTGTATTGTCCCGGAGCAGCGGTCTGTAGCCGTGTCTTGGTTAGGTCAAAGGGGTGACCTTGGCGAAAAAGGCGGCAGTGAGTGACAGCAAAGAGATAGTACCCAAATGCATTTCTTACCCACAAGGACCGCTGACGCACCGCCGAATCCACCAGCAACGAACGCTTTGGCGTTCTCTATGGCCGAGTTTTTTGTTGTCTTCCCTACCGCAGGTGCCTCGCTACTCTGGAAGGCCAGTCGTCAGCGCCGCCAAGGTTGACACCTTTTCTCCTACTGACCATTGTGGGTATCGGGAATAAGAAACGCTGTCATATGATTCACGCGCTCGGTTCAAAATGAGTACAATATCTCTACGCGTCGCCAAGTCTGCATACAGCGTGTCGCTACGAATCATCACAGTCTCGACCAAACCCTCCAACGGGCTCATAGGTGGCCTCTGTCTGGTCCCTGTTCCAAAAGACGCGCACTCCATAGAAAAATAAACATATAAGCGATATACCAATGACCCCCACAAAGGATGGTGGACCGTATTCAGTCCACCACGACGGATGGTAGGGGACTAGGAGTCGGTCAATCTGGATGACCCCACCGGTCCCAGTCCCGGTGGTCGTACGGCCCCAGCTCAACACACGAGCCCAGTCAGCTTTACCATCTGTTCCCCGGGCATTCTTGATCCCGACCATGTACTCCGCTGTTGATTTATCTTCCATTTCCTTAAAGACGATGTCTCCATATGCAGAAACCTGCGACAAGAGCGTCGAGTGACTGCCGAGCTGGTCGAGTGGCAGTGGTCGGCTGTTGTTAATCCCGTCGAACACACTGACCAAACCGGGGACGACAGGAATTGGGATTAAATGCTGGCTAACGATTGCACGTAGCCCCTCAATGTCTTCGAGCAGCTGCGTCAGGTTGTATTTCTTGAAAGCATCATCCGTGGGGCAAAGCAACGTCCACGCTCCGACGCCAAGTACTGGATCCACCCATTCCGAACCTTCTGGTGGTGGAGTCCCATCTAGAATCCAATCCAATCCTGCCTTGGCTATCATGTTCGTCATCGTGGTCGCTTTGCCCGCCTTCATCAGCTTTCCAATATTTAGTTCCACCGCTCGGGGGATCATCAGGTCCGACACCTCGTGTATGACACCAGTGTCGGTAAGCGTATTTTTCGAGAATAACGCGCTCTTCATACCGGCCCAACCACCACTCGCGCTGATGAGGATGGACCCGTCCTCGGCCCGCTCCAATTGTAAGTCGGAACCTTCCAGAGTAGCGAAAGTGCGTTGAGATCCGTTAAGGAGACTCTTCGAGTACTCCACATCGTCAATGATGTGATGGAGAATAACATGTTCCAGGTCTTGTTTAGAAGACGCGGCGAGCAGGTGGTCGCTGACCAACAGACCGAGACGTTTGAATGCGCTGTTGTGGGGAATGAGAAAAGTAGTCCGAGGCATCCTTTTGATCACATCAGCAAGCGACGTCGAAAAGACAGCCGCGAGGAAGGAAGAGAGGTCCAAGGATGGCAACGCTGTCTGAAGCGGGTCAACCGGAGGATCGAGAGGACGCGAAACAAAGTATATAATCGTGTTATTGATTTCCACTGTACATGGGTCAACGGATGACAGGACCGGCGTGACAATTCCGCCTACCGTGTTCGCCAATCACACCTGCGCCACTGAACGCAATGTGTCGCGCTTCTGGATCACCTTTCTCGCCATCATGGACCTCGACATCCATTACTTGACGACCGTCGTCCAAACCCAGCTCTTGGAGTTCGGTTTCCAGTAGCATTCCATTCTCGAGTTTATTAGGTTTCCAAAGGCCAGGGAGGAAATGATATCGCAAAACCCGCTTGAGGTCGGGCGACCCTGGTGCAGGCAGGTAGCTGGCAAAGAGGGAAAGAACATCATCCTTGGGCGCGAGGATCGTGTATTGATTGTCGGTATTATTGATGAGGTAAGTCAGATTGACCGAGTGAAGAAGTGAGACGAAAGAGGAGCACTTGAGTGCCAAAAGATATTTCTCTGGTGTCAGTTGAAGAGCTCCTGGGGGAACCAGCAAGGAGGATACGAGGTGCAGGACACCATTGCTGGCATAAACGTCAGGATGAACAAGGTCCGCTCCGGATATCGTCGTGCCCTGAGGAGAGACTGTTACGTCGAGGATGGAGCCATACCTAGTTGTCACTGGCGGGAAAATCAGACGAGTCCAAGGCAGGAGAATCGAGTTTTACAAACATTCAAATGAAGGTGAGAAAGACTCCGACCATCTCACCCCAGGATCCGAGACGAGGTGCATATCCAAGATACGGCGGATGTCGTCTGCGGCAAAATCGCTCTCTAAATAGAGTCGCTCGAAAGAATCTAGGGATTCCCATGCAGAATTCACGGGCATGAACAGAGTCAGTTCTGGTGTGAAGTTGAGAAATTGAGCAATTTCTGGGGTATGAATCTTGTGGAAGTAAGAAAGCGGGTCGAGATGGCTCACGACGGTCACTAGCGGATAGCGTATTGACGTGCTATGACGGAGCAAATGCGGAACCACTCACTGAGGTCTGGGGGTGGTTCCAGCACCTCGGCAATGCCGTATACAATACCATTGGCCGCCACTGCCCTTTCCTTGACCAACTTTGCGCCGCCGTTACCAGAAGCATCTACGCCGACCCAAGCAGAACCGTCACGTGAAGCTAGTCTGAGGCGCTGCGGTTGGTCACCAAGCAGACCATGCGGGATTGGAAACCACGGGGAGGATGGGGGTTCCTTGGGCGGAGAATCGACGGGCAAGTGGGGGAAATGGAGAGTTTTGAGGGGGAGGGTAGACGAGTCCTTTGGGAGTTCAGGGAGGGAGTAGTTGAGAAGATGGTAGAAGAGCTGTTGGCGGAGCCGTTCTTGTACATTGTCGGGCACGAGGGGGCGTGTTTCGGAGAGGAGAGACTGCCAGAGGGGGTCTTTGTCGGCACGACGCTTCACTGCATCGTTCGTGGGAGCAAAGAAAGTGCTGTCGTTGAGCTTGCTGAGAGTGGGGATGAGACGGGCCCGCTGAAGGAGAGTGAGGAGGAGAGTATAGTCGGTGTCGTGATTGAGAACGTCTACGAGGGTGTCGGACTGAGCTTGCCAGACGAGCTGTGAAGCCGTCGTAGATAGGACGAGGGCGAGCAAGGAGAGCGGAATACAGTCGCAGAGCCGCATGGTAGTAGTACCAGTAGAAAGTGAACGTAGTAGATTCGCTTCGTGACCAACGACATGCTCGACCTCGTCAAAACGTTGACCGGTTCACCTTTTGGTCCCATTCACCGCCTCGTTCTGCCTCATGCTGCCCTCGTCGTGCGTATACATTCGTCCCTCGTACGTGATTTCTTATCCCATGTAGGTCTACACGTCCGCCGACACTGTCGTTCTCCTCAACGCAGCCAGCCTGCAGTTGATCCGCGTCCTGACGTTTCAAGAGGTATTCCCCGGACTACAGAGCACGGGCGAGCGCGTCTCCTGCATCGCTGTCGATCCTGCTATGAAAATAGTACGTCAACTCGTCGCCCGATATACCATCATATCAACTCTCGGTATAGATCGTAGCTTCTGTGAACACTCGCATCGCAGCATGGTCCATGTCTGACATTCAGACAAATACCTGGCGTATCCACTCCTCCCTCGTTCTTCCCGATGGCGACTCTGTCACTGCCCTGGATTGCCGTTCCGGTAATTCCACAGACCGTGTCGCATCCACTCCTAACCCAGTGTCAGGTTTACTCGCCCTCGGAAGTCAAAGTGGCCTTTCAGTGTACACGTTGATCCTCGAGAACGATCTCCTCACCTGGAGCAAAAAGTGGGCCACTCGGTACGTCCCTTCCCCTCCCTGAATCCCATACCAGGAGTTCGACTCTCCACGTAAACTCAGCGTCGTCTCGCCTTCTCTCGCAAAGCTTGCACCGACGCTCACATACATCGCCACCACGTCTTTCGTATGTTCTCTTTCCCCTTTCCCTTTCCCTTTCCCTCTCCCAACATGACCTCAGGATGACAACCGAGTGAGATTATATGCCACCGCATCTGGCCAACAAACCCAAGACTTGCTACATCCCCGTCCTGTCGTGTCTCTTGTCTGGCGTTACTCCCCATCATCTCGGAGGTTCGTAGGCATACAGAGACTCGCGTCTTGAACCAATCTCTCATTCCTAGTGGTGATCCTACATTGTTTACGATCACATCGGACTCAGTGCTACGTATATTCTTACCCGTTATCGATTCACCCCAACGACTTCAATTACACCTTGCAGTCGACGCTCTCTCCGCTTCTGTCCTTCCCGCTCCGTCTCAACCTACGCTATGCGGGTCAAACATCATCTGGTTGGACAAAGAAGTTATCGGGCCTGCTGTCAGGGCAGAACTGGTGGCGTCCAAGGTCAAAAGCAATGGGGTATCCAAGTTAAAAGACGTCGAGGAGGAGGATTGGGATTTGTTCCTACGAATTCTCTCCGACGGCTCCCTGCTGTTGAGTGCCGTGGCAGTGAGCGTTGTGCGAGTGTATGAAACCGCCACTTCTGACCAGCCTACAGAACATTGATCGAAAACCACCAACGCTTTTGAGACAATTCACCATCTCGCATTCCCTCCCAGGAACTTTATTTCCGCCTCCCTTGAATCTCTATCTCTTGCCTTGTGGTAAGAGTCCTGCCCTGACTCTAGTGACCTCACCACCGTTGCGTACATACAACATCTCTGCGACCACTTTGCTCGGCGGACGAGCCGACAGCCTCCAACTCGTCGGTGCTGGATCAGAGCGGATGCCGTTGGAAGAGAGTAAAATTCTGCGTTTTGTCAGGACACCAGCAGGGCGAGGAGTTGCCGTTGTGCGTACTGATGGCGGTGAGACATGGATGGAGACGGACGGAGGATACAATCTTGCCCGCCTCGGTTCATGGCCCTCTGCAGATCAGGTCGTAGTCCTGGACGGCGGTGGGTATCGTTTGTTACCAATCCATGATCAACGCTCAGCTTTCCATTGTAGGGAAACTTGTTGCTACTTACTCGAGTGATAATGCTATGTTAACGTTGCATTCGACCCCGCCGTCTACTCTCCGGCTTCCTTGCGTCTCACACCTTTTCTCAACACCGTCGAGGAGAGAGCATGAGTCTATAGTCGCCCTGACAGAAGACAAATCCATTTTCCACATTCATATTTCTGGTTCCCCCCATCCAACGCTTGTGCTCTATTCGTACGATCGCCTCCCGCTCTCTCAAGCTCCGAAGCTTTTGATCGCAGTCGACCCCATGGCATGGAGCAAGCCTTCAACTCTGGAAGAGCACGATAACTTGCTCAGCGTCTCAGACGATGGGGAGCTGTGCTTTTGGATTTTGGAACACGGAAAAGATCCCGGGTGGAGATGTACCGGAAGAGTAAGGACTGGGAGAAGTGGATTCAGAATGGCGAGCTGCAGCTCCGCAAAAAAGTCTGTGCTAGGTACCGTTCGCTTCACAACCTATCATATGTCTTCTGACACTATCAGTTTGTGGACATCCCGATGGACAGGAGCTGACCATCTGGGATTCTAATGAATCGGAGTTTGCATCAGGTCTTGAACATCAAAGAATTTTCAGGTGAGTCAACTTCACCCGCTTGCTGGCACACCTTCATTTCGGCACCAAGTGCATCCGAACCTATTTACGACCTCGACTGGACATCAACCCCAGACAACCAGTCTATACTTGCTGTTGGATTTGCCTACCATATCGAGCTCTTATGTCAACAGCGTAAAACTTATTTTGGCGACGACCCTGCTTGGACCACGTGCTTCAAGATTGAAATTGGAGGGTTTGTCTTTTTCTATGTCGGTATGAAACGGGATTTTGACTCTACACCATCAGATATATCCCCTGCACGATCAGTGATTCAATTTGGCTCGCCAATGGTTCTTTGCTGGTGGGGGTTGGTCATCATATGTTCCTCTATGGTCAAACTCAGTCCTACGGACCCAAATCCTCCACTGAGACCTTATTCGTACATGTTGCCCGGATCAATGGCCCGCTCCCAGACTATCATCCTCAAATGCTGTTGCAATGTCTTCTTTGGGGTGCGCAACTGTAACTGACGCTCATTGCATAGATCATTTATCCGCTTGCAGGGAAGATTACTCTGGTCAAACGAATCATCATCTCCCTCGAACAAGCTACAAAAGGAGAGAAAACCTTCTTCTGGAAGCCGTTTGCTGTTGAGAATTACCTGCAAGAGGACCGATCCCTCACTGTGAGCTAATCCCACGACCCGCGTGCAGAGATTTTCTTACGTGTTCTTCAAGAGCAAGAGACACACGAGATACTACGGTCTGTTGTTTGGATCCGCAGAACAATCCGACCTGTGAGCACACTGCTTAACCCTTTTAAACGTCCCGTTGCCTGATTTTGTCACAGTGTAAACAAGGTTTTCTCTAGATCCCTGGTAGAATCACTCATAGAGCAACTGGAAGTGCAGCCACTTCCTCATCTTTCTCCCAACGAGCACGCGCACCTCATCGTTCTGATACAAACAACGTTAGAGGTGGGTAGATTGAATCAGACCTCACTGAAACATTTGTTCACCTTTCCCGCCACCGAAGATCGACGAGCAGCAGCGAGCGCTGGATGCGAATGGGCTCCGATATGTGCTTTCCATGCGTTCATTCTACATTTTAAACCGTCGAATTGCATCAGACCCCGGAAGTCCTCGCGCAGGTGGCGTTATTCCCCGTCAAACAGGCTGGAGAGAACGTCTTCGGTATAGAGACATGGTCTGGGCGTTCCACAGCGAAAGCCAGGACCTATTATTGAACATTTCTACCGTGGCTTGCAACGGGAAGATGCTGTGGTCAGATGCGCGAGCATTGGGTGTATTCATTTGGTTGACCTCGGTCGACACGATGGTAAGATTTCCCGTTTAGATCGTTTGTGCGCGACGATAAGCATGATTGTCAGCGATCACACATGGAAATTATTGCCCGAAACGAATATATGGCAGGCGATAATCGGGATCCCACTGCATGCTCACTCTTCTACTTTGCTTTGGGGAAAGTAAAATTGGTACATGGGCTGTGGCGTCAGGCAGCATGGCATAAGGAACAGACAGTAATGCTCAAGTTTTTGGCGAACGACTTCACGCAGCCGCGCTGGAAGACTGCGGCCCTAAAAAATGCTTATACTCTGCTAAGCAAGCAGCGATTCGGTAGGTAGATGTATCCTGTCATGATGTGCTGCTGACAACTTGACGCCCAGAATATGCAGCCGCCTTCTTTGTCCTTGCAGGAAGCCTGAAAGATGCTGTAAACGTTTGTCTAAAGCAACTCTCTGACTTCCAACTTGCTATAGCCCTGGCAAGAGTCATGGAAGGGAACGACGGACGAGTGTTGCGTGACATTTTGAACAACACTGTACTACCGACTGCTTTTCGCGAAGGAAACAGGTGGCTAGGAAGTTGGGCATTCTGGCTGCTACGACGCAAAGATATGTCTGTGAGGATTCTCCTGGTAAGTCATGGACCCCAAACAACTATGCAGTCCTCTTACACTCTCAGACTCCTTTGCGAGATCTGGCCGATTCTCTAGAAATACGAAACCTTGAAATTGGTGAACCGCATTTTGACGACCCAAGTCTGGCGCTCTTGTTCTCTCAATTACGATCCAAGACGTTGCAGACCGCGGCGGGAACTAGCGAAATCTCCGGCAGAAGGGAGTTTAACTTCATTCTGCAAGTTGCGCGAGTCTTCTGTCGGATGGGTGAGCGTTTTGTGTTCCACTTTCACGTTGCAGCTTATGGGGTTGTAGGTTGCCATGCTCTGGCGCTCTACCTTGTCCGTTCATGGTCCTTCGAGCGACCAACAACAGCCGCGCGACACGATGCAGCCCAAACGCAAGCGCCGCCGAGTCCAAGTACCCCACGGCGGACTCTTGTCAACAGATCTTTCTCACGTAGAAGATCTTCCATCCTGATCGACATGGATGTTGATTCCAAGACGCTGCCGAAGAAGCAATCCGCAGAATTTGTCCCGCACGACGTAGCACAGAATATTATTAGGGAGGAAAGTGATCTTGCCGCTCGCAAAGCTGGGCTAGGAAGCTTGATAAAATCAGCAAAGCACGACGTTGAGGTTCCAGAATTTGACATGGATACATTTTCCGATGGCTTTTTTTCCTGATCATAATCGCGAACGGAGAGTACAAGTCAAACAGTTTCGCAAGGGTACAATGTGCTGTAGCGTGTGCTGTCTGTAATCCACTGCTCAAATAGCTACTTCTCCCCTTCCACTTCCCGTTTCTTGAGGACAAGGTCTTTGCCGATAACACGCTTCCAGACATCATGAACATCGTCGACGACGGTTTCGAAGTGAGAAGTTGCATCGTAAGAACGAGTGATGAATATGTTGTCATCTTCCCCCGAGGACACAGGCGTGTAAAGCGGAGTAACGCTTACAAACCTATGATAATCAATGTAGTCAGCGCTCAGACTACTGGCTCAAAAGCGAGACTTTACTTGTCGTATATAGGTCCAAGAAGCTGAAGCCCCGGTCCGATTTCACGCTCCGGTTGATTTGTCTCGACAATGGTACTGACAATAGCAACGTATACGTCCTTGGCGCACACGTTGTGCGTGGAGGATACCATGGCGATATAGATATCTATAGCAACATGAGCCGGCGGATACAAGAACAGGGCAAATGATGCGTGCCGTTCCGTCTGTTTACTTGGTTCTGGGGGATGATAATTTGAACACTATCGCTGTCTTCCGTGCCTGGGATCGGATGCTTCAAGATACAGATGGCCCGAATGACCCTGCCATCTTCGACGACACGTAATTTGCCACCTTCGGCCTCTTCGCCAGCACCAAAGTAACTGGGATCACCGATGACCTGCTTGGCTTTGACGACCTCGTCGCCACTGCGTACACCGACAAACTTGCCATCCTGGTTAGTCACGATCTCGTGGACTGGCTTGTCGAGCATGTATGTTCCACCGTAAATGGCAGATAGGCGTGCGAAAGACTGGGGAAGTTCCCCAAGACCGTACAGTGGATAGATATAAGGCGACTTGCCATACCGCGCCATGGAGGAAGTGTAAAGGATGATTCGATCATAAGCGGGACGAGCCGGTTTTGTGATATAACTAACAAGGTGTCAATAGAATACAATCATCTACGCAGAAAGGCTTACTCGTCGTCAAGGTAGAGTGCCATGGCATGACCGATAAAGTCCTGGGTCCCGGGTTCAAGACCAAACTTTTCATACACGGTCTTCATGGAGTCCTTATCGAGGTCGATGCCTGACGGGACAAGGTGATTTAGTGCCGTACCCAGTTGGATCAAAGCACCGACCTTGATGAGTTGCAGGGTCATCATCCCTCCACCCTTGCAGGAATTCAAAGAACTTCTTGGCGCGGCGTTTTTCAAAGAGACCCATCAGAGGACTCTTTACAGCCTCCAGCTCGGTGCTTGGGACTTTGGAGATTCTACCATCCCGATAGACAAAGCTGCCTGCGATCTGCTTAAACTCCAGATAGCGCGTCACGTCGGTGTGGACGAGGATCTTGGTAAGTTCTCCTGAGGCGATTATGAACTTGGGTATCAGATCGACGGCATAATCACGGTCGCGGCCGAGTTCGGTGGGTGGAGCCTTATCGGGCCTGAACTTGCGATAGAGCTAGATGTCGGTGAGCAAGCGTAGGCGACGGAGACATGGTTGACGCGTAACTTGCCTGGGTCAAGTTCAAGCTGGCGCTGCCGCCGCCGTAATAGTCATTTCTATCCATGTGAAGGACCTTCTTGCCCTCGACTGAGAGGAGACCCGACAAGATACACTCTGTCAGGCCTGTGCCGAGAACGACGACCTGGGGCAACCAGTCAGCGACACGAGGGAGCGAGCCATCAGATCTTTCACATCGTACTCCTCATCCATGGTTGATCGTCAATTCTGAATTAGATCGTAGGTGATGGTTTGTAGTATAGATGAGGAATAGGACTTGAAGTTGTTGGCAAGTGGCAAGGACCACCGCCAATATCTCAACTACTTATAGCGCCCACGTGCCATCGGCAAGTATTTTTGCAAACAAACCCATTGTGGGTGCTCATTGCAATGGTGTATTATTACGTGCCGTCCGAGCGCAAGGGACAACGAAACACGAGCGAGGTCCAGGTCAGTCCTCACCATCGTCGGTCTCATACTCCCCATCCTCATCCAAGCCATCTTCGTGTGAGGGCTCTCGCTTATTTCGGCGAGATGAACGCCCACGCGGACTTTTACTACCCCTGCTGGCCCTAGTTGAATATCTCCTGGACAGCTTCAAGATCGCTACGTCGTGTGGTCAGCAAAGCAAAACAGGTGTTTGTGGATCATTAAGATCGTACCGGATTCATGTTTGCGGTAAAATTCAGCCCAAGCCTTGTCAGATCGCTTAGTTCCGTACTGTCCCGTCGCAAGCTGAATACGAAAAACGAGTGAACGCTCTAGGAGACCATCACGTACAGTTTCAGTAAAGGTGTGCCACCGCTCCTTGCGCGACATTTCATCCCAAGGACTCCTGGCGACGAATCTCGCGAGAGTGTGGTAATCACCCCGCGTAAATGAGGAGCCATGTTCGCCCATATCAGCTTCGTCTTCCTCGGTGTTGACGTTGAGGTCGCCGTCGTCCTCTGAAAACGCTCTTTCAGAACGGAACGCACTTTTCTGGACATGTGAGGTTTCATGTGCTGACATTGCCTCGGACTGAGCATCGTCATCTTCATC